>CM033717.1:42388460-42601118 GCA_019671005.1 Hibiscus mutabilis | reverse complement strand
TGTTGCATCCATGTTGGCAGTATACTAAACTGTGTTCTTGAGCATATTTGTTAATAAAAGGACTGATCTAGTTAGGGAAAGTAGAATATTTGAACCTTCCCTATTTTGGGGCTAACTACCAGCTTATAATTTGAATTGAAATGTTATAGATTACAAGATGAATTTCAGTCACATTGCATAGGAATTGTTAGGACATTATTATGCGATTTTGAATGTGTGATTGATATTGATGTAAGCACGTTAGTGAATAATGAATCGAAACAATTGGGTAATGAATATGATTTGTAGGTATAAAGTGGAAATTGATTAATGATAATTGTGTCTAAAGACACAATATGTGTTATGTTAGATTGTGAAGAATCTGAGTATAGAAGGACCAACGTAGACCAACAAGTCGATAGGCAAAAGAGAATTGTAATACGAGATTGTCAGTAGCTCGGAAAAAAATTTGTGAGTATAGTTTAAAGCCTCTGAAAGGAAACTTTAACCTATCCAAGCATTGCTAATTGAATTAATTTACCTTATTGAATGAATGACATGCGAGTGCTTATATGGGTACAAGCTTGGAGCTAAGGTAAGTATTTCCTTGAGAAGTACTTGTTTGAAGAATAAATGAAATGAAAATGTGTTCTATTTAATCGAAATGATATGATAAAAATGTTAGAATAATTGGAAGGATGAACTATGTTACATGATAGAAATTATCAATACAAATGTTATTGAACCTTGTGTGATTAAACATGTATATTTGTTTAAATGAACGAATGAAGCATGAATTGATGCTGTGAAATCATAAATAATGAGTTACATGGTTGGCCATGGGCATTTGAATGGGATGTTGAGACTTGGTGTATAATTGTATATAAATTAACCCTATTGAAAGAAAAGGGTAATGGCACGAGTTGTGCAGATCGAATTGAACAAAGTTTATATGAATGCATTATATTGATTAATGGTTAATGAAAGCATTGGTCTCGAGTCAGTCGTAGATATAATTGGCATGCCATATAGTCCATAGAGCTCAGAGTTGGGGTTGGACTATGGTTCGAGACATTGGTCCCAAATGCATGACAGTAGGAGGGATTGACCGGTACTACAAGTATCAAGTGTTATACAGGTGACAGTTGGTTGGGGACTCATGTATCTAGACTAGACAGTCGAGTCACAAGGCTATGACATTGATAATATGAAAGAAAGTTTATAAATCTTATGAACTAAGAAATCTTGTCGAATAAGAAATGTCTTATTATATAATGATAAACTCCAATTATAATCTAAGAAAATTGTACAAAAGATATTAAGTGATTGGAAGAATATCTTGTTAGGATTGCCTTTAAGAATGATTGAAATCCTTGATAAGATACTAATGAATTCGAATGAATGTTTATCCATATAAATTGAGATGGAGTAAATTGCTATGGAAATCGAATATGAGATTGTAAAAGAAACTATTCATGATTTAATGGAGAACAATGTAGCATGTAGATGAATGTTTGAATACATCTTAAAGAGTTTACAAAATATGAAAGGATTAAGCTATGAGACAAATAGAAAAGCATGATTCTTGATAATCCTTGCTTGCACCCAATTTAAATTTGTGCTAGTAGTGAATAAGACTAATGGAGTTGTAACATATGTTAATGCTAGGCTTTAAACTTTCTCACTAAGCATATGCTTACTTCTTGTCTCTTCACTACATGACAGGATAGTACCGAAGACTCTTTTTGCTTGGAGCTTGATCAAGTCACACTAGCCATAACAAGTAGGTTTTGTTGTTATTTTGGCTTGTACTTATGTTTGTGTTTGATATTTTGGCTTGTATAACTTAATTAAGGTCATTCGAACAGAGGGTAAACCTTGTGGATGCTTGATAGTATGTGTGATGGGTGACTTTGGTAGATATTTTATGCTATCTTTTGGTGATATAAAAATATGCCTAGAATGATCGTTACATGTTGATTATAAAGAGTAATGAGCCTTTACTCTATTAATGAACCTAACTCATAATATTAGGTTCATTTCAAAATGGAAAAGCTTTTCACTTTATTAGTTGTTTCGAAACTTGGTACAATGAATCCTTGATTGTTATGATATATTTGCTTGATAACCTTGATTGTAAGTAACTTGTAATGCAAGAAAGTCTTAATTGAACCTCCATATATTTGTTCATATCATGTATTACTTAGGTTAAGTCGAAAACATCTAGATAAGTAAGAAGTAAATAAAACCTAAGTGAATGCTTGATTCGAATGTTTTCTTGAGTTCTAAGAAATCTTTAACAACCACTTGTTCGAATGCTTCATAACCATTCCTAAGTCAGTTTATGCTCCTTGTTAACATGTTAGCCTTAGTTTTCTTTTGGGCCTAAGTTGGGATGTTACAATTCCATCCAGAATACATCAATTTCAACATTAATCAAGCATGGAAATGATAAAACATCACATAACAATCCTAATTCATTTGGATCTCTTAACCCTAAATAATCTCTCCTCAAAATTCAAGAGTTATCTTCAACTATTTTATGAATTTATTTTTCCAAATGAAAGAGAATTCAATGGAGAACAAAATAGCATTTCATGGCATAACCCTAAATTAAAGTATTTAGGGATGAAAAATAAAAAATTAGAATTCATACCTTTGTTCCTTGGTAGCTCACATTTTGTAGAAGAAAGATGAACAATCTTGTATTTTTATTTTCCTCTCCTTTATGCCATTTGTCATTTTTAATATCCATAGTAAAATATCTTACAAATAGTTAAATTACTATTTTGCCATCAAATCCACTGAATCCATAGTGTGCCATATGTCATCATCCTTCATCCAATGGCCTAGATTTAATATTGAGTTAGTAGTCTATCAATTTTGCCTTGAACTATATCAATTTCCAATTTTGCCCTTGAATCAAACTTAAATTTGCATCTTGTCCCTTTAATCCAATGGTTAGGATCTAACATGGAAAAATTATCTTAATCCTATGGTACATATTAATTCTAACAATATAACCTTGTGTATTGACATGTTTACCCTTCCATCCAATAGCTAATATTACTTTCTTGAATTTATATTCGATCCACTTATCCAAAAAAATCTAGAAATTTTGTCGTATAATTTCCTTAAAATCGAAATCCCTGGTTAATTTAAAAACCTCGTTTCCAGCCCACTTCTCGTAGGTGAACTATCCATTTACGGGATAAAATTATTTCTAGGAAAATGACCATTTTCGTCCTCAAACTTTCAAAAAAATTTACTTTAGCCACCAAACTTTTATTTTATTCATTTTGGTCACTAACCAAACTTTGGGGGTATTACAACTCTCCCCCCACTTATGAAATTTTGTCCTTGAATTTTAGCGCGGACTTGATTCCTTTCTCAACTCAATCTCCCATGTAGCTTCGTCCACAATGTGATTATTTCAAGAACATTTACTAGTGAAATCTCTCTCTCTTAATTCTTTGACTCCAACATCCAAGATCTTTATCTGTTCCTCTTCATATGTTAAATCTAATTAAATCTCAAACTCTTTCCTCTTTGTTTTCTTTCACGACATGTGGAGAATCAGATCGATACTTTAGAAGTATCGACATATAGAAGACATCATGGATTTTGATTTTTCTTTAGAACCTAATATAGGTCATTGAATCTTAGGCTAAGCTTTACTTTTTGTTCAAACCATAACACCTTCTTCCAAGGTGAAACTTTTAAAAAATACTTTATCCTTAACTTCATATTAAATATCTTTTATTTCAAGATCAACATATAATTTCCATCAACCTAAAGCAATTCTAAGATTTCTTTGAACCATTCTTACTTTGCTCTCTGCATCTTGAATTGAATCAGGTTTAAACACCTTTTAGTTATCTTTTTAACTCATTATCATCGAGGATATGAATTTATCCACTGATAATATAAACATCCTTTAGACTTAACAATGAAGTCTTTAATTTTACCCTTTTTACCTACTGAATTCTTTCCAAGCATATCTTATCTTTGATTCAATTTGTCAAAGTAGAATTGAGTTGAAGCTGTGTAATCGATACATTATTCTCTTCCAAAGATAATTGGGCATTTAATGCTTATGATGTAAAGAATGACTTTCAGCTAAATACGCCATCCACTACTTTAGCCTTATTACAGCAATACATATCCCAACATATTATGGGACGTATCATTAAATAACATGGAATCCTTATTAACTTCAGACAGTACTAATACTAGTGCTACCATCATAACTTTCTTAGGATCTACTCAGATCCCCTTTGTTGAGAAAATATGACCTGGAAATGCAATTTGAATTAATCAAATTCACATTTGGGTGACTTGCATACAACTACCTTTCCCACAAGGCTTGTATCACTATTCGTAAATTTTTTATCATAATCTTCTTTCATACTTCACTTTTGATGAAGCCATCTTTATACTCGATTGATAATTGTTATTGTAAGAAATTTCATCTAGTGGCACATACTTTTCCCACAAGCCTTCAAACTCAATCAAATATAAACTATACATATCTCTTAGAATCTGAATTAACCTTTTAGATTGTTCGCCATTCTATGGATGCAAAGTAATGTTAAAATTATGTCCATTCCCTAATACCTTATGCAAGGAACTGCAAAATCTAGAGATAACCTTGGATCTGAATCACACATAATGAAAATAGGTACATCACGTAACTTTACAATATTTTAGATTTATAGCTCACCATATTTTTTCATTATAGAATTATTCAATTTGTCCCCAATTACCCAAATCTAATCATTTTTACTTGATATCATTGGTAACCTAGTTATAAAATCCATCGTAACTCTTTTCCACTTCCACCAGGGAAATGGTAATACGTTACCACATTTCCGAAGGCACTTAATGTTTCGCTTCCAGTTGCTAGCTTGTCAAGCATGTATGTAGCCATAAATTCAGTTATTGTCCTTTTTATATTTGGCCATCAAAATTTGCTCTTCAAATCTAGATACATCTTATTCCCTTCTGGATGCTTCGTCCAAGGACTATAGTGTTGTTAAGTAGGACGTTCTAGTTTCCACTCATCATCATCAAGAACATAATATTTTCCTCAAACATCCAAAATATTTAACTTTGAAGTCTTTATTTTCACCATTTTCAATTTGTTCTAACCCTGATTTCAACAAAAAATCTTTTATTTGACCTAAATGAATAGGTCAAAGCTAAAGTTCTGTAATTAACATACCATCATTTTTAAAAAACAGTTGCACATTCATTGCTCTTAAAGAACAGGATATCTCAAAACTAAGTGCATTGGCTACTATATTAGCCTTTCCAAGAGAGTAGCTAATCACAACATCATAATCTTTGAGGAGTTATATCCAATCCTCTACCTCTGGTTCCAATCCATTTTGGTTCATCAAGCATTTTTGAACTTTTATAATACTGAAGACATAACATCGCTCACCATATAAATGATGGCACCAAATTTTTTTCAAGGCACATACTTCTGTGTCTAACTCCAGATCATGAGTCGAATAATTTCTCTTATGAGTGTTGATTTGCCCTGATGCACATGCCACTAATTTGCCCCTTTTTTATCCATACGTATCCTAATCAATTATGGGAAACATCACTATAGAGTGTAAAGTCTTTATGTACTAACACTGGAGCTTTTGTTAGAATCCTTTTTTATCCAAATCAAATTCCATTGGTCTCGGGATTATAGCCTAAAAAGGCAACTTAAGATATCCAAAATTCACATTTAGACAATCTCAAATATCTATAATCCGTACTTGGACAACTTGGCATACAATTTATTTTCTTGTAAAATCCCTAGTACCACCCGAAACTATAAATCATAATCGTCCCTAGTATTTGGGTACCTAAAATATCATCATTGGATACCACGAAAATCCGATCTCAATATGATTAGAACACTATATTTATCAAATCCATGAATGTTGCTAGAGCATTAGCATGGCCAAAAAGGCATCACTATAATTCATAGTGCCCAAACCATGTCTTGAAAATAGTTTTAGGAATATTCTCCTCCTTGATCTTCAATTGATATACCTCGATTGAAGATTAATTTTGGACAACACTTCTTCTCCATTCAATCGATTGAAGGGATCATCAATCTACAACATCAATTATCTATTCTTTACTACTACATTATTTAATTGGTAATAATCAATACATAATCTCATCAAATTGTTTTTCTTTTTTTTACAAACAATACAGTAATTCCCCAAGGTAATATATTAAGTCGTATAAAACCTCAATCCAATATTTAATGTAACTAAACCTTTAACTTTCTTTCCTTTGTAAGAAACATTTTGTACAATACCTTTGATATAAGTTCAGTGCCAGAGAAAACCTAAGTCCTAAATTTCCCTTCATGATTAGATGGTAACCTTGACTGTTCCTGAGGGAACACATCCTGTTATTCATTGACAGTTGGGATACTTTCCAAGTTCATCTTTGAATACTTGTATGTTCACAACATAAGCTAGAAAGTTCTTACATCCTTGTGATAGTAGTTTCTAACAAAATACTACTAAATCACATTGATCAGAAACATCTGATTTTTTTCTCATCATTACAATCTCCAAACTTTATGATTCCTTTTAGAATTATTCGTTTTGAGAAAAAATTCATAATGAAATAATAGGCGGATAACCATTCCATGCCCAGCATAATCATAATTCATAAAAAGGAAACTCCATTAAGCTCACTAAAAATTTGCTTCGTTTGAATTACTATCGAGTAATTCTTACAAATTTGACTTACCCTTGTGCTATGTCCCAAGAGATAAGTTACTATCACATCGAACTTTTCTTGATCATAACAATGAAGCCCTTCTAGCATCATTTTTATATTTATTAAACCAATAGTCTATCGACATTGGTGTTCCATCAATACCCCACCTGAAGTCTAACACTTCAAGACTTCCCAACTCTTGAGCAATAAAAGTTTAACACCCCTACCCCGGGTTAGTAGCAAACCGGCTCGGGAGCATTACCAAGCAAGGACAAGGCAATACAAGCAAGAACAAGGCAATGATTGATAAACTCATCCCTATTAGATGAGTTACCAAACTAGCAAGCAACCAAGCATACTTACTTATCAAGCAAGCAATCTCATATTTTGTTTTCAAGACATCATAGGGCATTCGAATAGGCCACTAAAAGGTTTCATTTCAAGCTTAAACTATAGGTTACTAGTTTCATGAATCATTTATCATTTTCAACCCATGATATCATACACATTCGAATTGTAAGATAAGCAAGCTGGGTTCATCTCATACTACTTTCAATTCAAGCAAGACATGAAGCATTTCATGTAACTTCGATTAGACATGATCATTAAGGCACCCAATGGTTCATACCTTGAGTCCAAGCAAGCTAGCATTTCCATTTCTTACCATTGGCATCCACAAGATTAAGTATACATAAACATTCATGCTATTCATTCAATCATACACATGTACATTAAACAAGGCATTCCAATATTACAAGTAGATTAGATTGTGAACATTTTTAGTCAATTTGATACATATATGCGCAGCAAAACACTTATTTTCACAAGGAAGTTTAGTTCATCACATGTCTCAAACATAACAACCAAGTTCATAACATAGAAGGCCTGTACAACAACAATATATACAAGTACTCAACTTCAAAAATGCATGATCAAGATAAACTATATACATTCTAGTGCCACCAATCTAGGAGATATACAAGACAAGTATGAAACCATACTTTAACTTTGCTTGTGTGTTGCTTCGAGCTTAAGGAAACAGGCTTCAGAATCAAGCAACGATCGAATCCTTTATCATGTTGGTTGGGAAGAATGAAACAAGAGTGATATGTACAAGAACATACTTAGTGAGGTAGTAACTAGCTGTAACCATTTGTTATATCAAGTTAAGTGTCAATTAAACAAGAACGATCATAGCTAAGGATTTTAAGCATTCGACTAGCATAAGGAACAAGAGGCAATGAATCATAATTCAAGCTTTCATATCAAGAATCTAGAAAATCATGCTTACATGACAAGTAACATACAATTCATGGCTTTCATGTCAAGTAACATACAATTTATGGCTTTCATGACAAGCAACATACAATTCATGGCTTTCATGTCAAGTAACATACAATTTGTGGCTTTCATGAGAAGTAACATCAAATATAGGATTGTTATTTCATTTGTTATCATTTAAACAACCCCTTGGTACTTAGTCAAGTCTCCAACCAACTGTCGCTACAAGATGCACCGTAGTGCTGGCCAACCCTCCTACTGTCACCAAAGACCACATACATACCCTCCGTCTGTCGGCAAATAGGAGCCTTAGCCCTAGACCGTAGTCCAGCCTGACACAATGAGCTCTACACTCTAAGGCATTTCCTTCTACCTAATCCAACTAGCTACCAAGGTTGTTCGATTATAGCCATTTATACAAGTATTTCAAGTTCAAGATCATGTCAAGTATTCAACTAGTTCGTTAAATACTAGACCCTTAGGCAAATTAAGCCATAGCTCACATATCATGTAATTCTCATGTGTTCATTTCATCAAGTTGGGATAACATTTCAAGCAAATTATTTAATCATCCGATCACATGCCACGTCACACATACAAGCACCAATGTTACCACTTAAACATGCTTAGCAATCAAATTAAACATGTATTAAAGGATGTGATCAAATTTCATGCATTACTTTAGTCATTCTTCCCTTATTAGGTCAAGTCCATATTAGGTTCATTTAAACAATACAAGAATATAGACATGCAAGCATTGGTTAGGACCTAGTCCTAACCCTAGAAATAACTACACTCACAATACTCCAAGCTTAGCTAGTCTTGGATCCACACTCCTTTGTTCTTAGCTTTAGGATGTTCCACCCTTTCCTCATCCACCAAGTTCACTCCTAGTTCTAACACATTACACATGTTAAAACAAGTTCACATAATCATTCAATCAAGGCAATGTTACTAGTACACAACATATACAAATCTGGTAGCATGTTCATATATATTCTTTATTATACATAACTACACTTATCTATACTTTAATTCATGTAAAACAAAGCAGTAACCACTGTCCCAAAACTGTTTACAAAATAATTTACAAAACTATCCAGAATTGCCTATACTGCTGCTGTCAGGCAACTTGTACTCTACTCACTTAATCATGCATAACATTCATTTCGTACGTCGGAATTTCAATTGTTTTAAACTGTTGGAAAGCTAACTTAACTTTCTTTCTAACCATATAGGCCTTGCATATTATTTCTTAGCCAATTAATACAGTTTTTAACTTAAAGATAGGGCAATTTACAACACTGGACAGTTTGCATTGTCCTTAGTGTTTATTCTCTATAATTTATTCTACAATCCAGAATTCAGTTATGTTTTCTCCTAATGAAGTTAGACATTTCAAGTCATTGTCCATAAAATTTTCAGCCTTAAATTCCTTTTATACAATTTATGGTGATTTTTCAAAGTTACTACCCAGAACAGAGTATTTTGGGCAGATTACACTAGGTTGAGTTTCTAGCTTCATAACTCATCTAAACAAGGTTCTAACATTGTAATTCAGCTTATTTTCATGTTCTTACATGTCTAGGTCAGTCTAATTCACTTAGCAATGTGCTGAAATCATGGCATTATAATGTTAAGTTCAATTTGATCTATTTGATCAACAACATTCATCCAGTTCACCATTTGAGCAGTCCATTACCTAGTTTTAACTAATCCAATGTTATGCATTCATTTTCCAGCAACTTATTTACTCTATTCAAGCCTCAATTCACCTACCAGCATGATCAAAACAGGGCTTTATATACAATTAGCCTATTCACACATTTTCATCTAGCTACTAGCATTCACAATTTCAAGTACTACTAGAAGCTAACATGATCGTAACATACATAAAAATCATCCTAATCAATTTTGGCAATAAGAACATCAAAATCTCAAGATTCAGGCATCCTATAACATGTAGGAATCAAGCAATTTACCTTCTCCTAAGCTAATTTGATCAAAAATAAATCAAGAAGCTTGAACTGAAGATGATCTATGAAGCTTTCTCTCCCCCTTTCTCTCTCAAGAAATTCAGCTATGGGATGATTTTGGGAGGAAGAAGATGATACAATTTTTGTTCATTTTTCCCATCATGCATGTCGCGAGTCACCATTACATAAGGCACATGTTCTCATCAAATGAGAACATGTGTCTAGGCCTCCAATTCTAATGCAATTTCCATGCAATCTCTAGAGTTTTGCATGTTAACATTTCCATCCTTCCATTTAAGCCTTATAGTTTTAATTTCATTTCAATTTGGTTCTAATTTCAATTATTTGATCATAAAGATAGCTAATGTTCTTTCTTCTTTAATTTGATTAGCTCATATATTCGATTAGCCTATAGTTTAGATTGTGGTAACTTTCCCAGGACAAGTTTAGGGTGTTACATGTCATCATCCTTCATCCAATGGCCTAGATTTACTCTTGACTTAGTAGTTTACCAATTTGCCCTTGAACTATATTAATTTCCAATTTTGCCCTTCAATCAAGCTTAAATTTCCATCTTGTCCCTTTAATCCAATGGCTAGGATTTAACATGGAAAAATGATCTTAATCCTATGGTCCATATTAATTCTAACATTATAACCATATGTATTGGCATTTTCACCCTTCCATCCAATGGCTAATATTACTTTCTTGAATTTATATTCTATCCACTTATCCGAAAAAAATCTACAAACTTTGTCGGATAATTTCCTTAAAATTGAAATCCTGGATTAATTTAAAAACCTCGTTCCCAACCCACTTCTTGTAGATGAACTATCCTTTTAGAAGATAAAATTATTTTTAGGAAAATTACCACTTTAGTGCTCAAACTTTTCAAAAATTTTCTCTTTTGCCACCAAACTTTCATTTTATTCATTTTGGTCACTAACCAAACTTTGGGGTATTACACTATCGGCTTTGACAAGGTTTTGCTGCCATCCGAATAAGGTCTGGCTGCCATCCGAATAAGGTATGGCATCGGTTATGTCCACTTCTTTCTTCTTTGCTTCTTTTGTTTCATCTACTGGTCCATTCTCTTCCTCATGGCAACTAATTGGCTGCTTGACAAGTGTCTTAGCCTCACATTGTTTGCCACTCCGAAGAGTTACAACTTTTCATTGTTCATTGCCTCTATGCTTGACATCCTCTGTTTCCCTTATGAAAGCTCCTTGGGGTCTATTGCTGAGTGCACTAGCAATCTTTCCAATCTATACCTCTAAGTTTGGCATATATGTTTCCAAACTATTGACACTTGCATCATTCCTCTCCATGTAATTTGTCAAATTCCCCTGGTTGTTCCTTTGCCCTACATAAAAGTTGTTTTGCTCCCTCTGTGCATTTTGATTGAAACCTTGTTGGGCATTGCTTTGACGTTGGGCATTGTTGTTCTGACACTGGCCATTGTCTTGGTTACCTCCTTGATTTTCCCAAGCTAAATTTGGGTGATGTCTCCATCCTGCATTGTAAGTATTGGAATTCGAATTATAATTACGATTAAAATTGCCAACAAAATTTACGAAATCAGGGTTGGCAAGGCAATCTTCCATGTGATGATCCTCTCCACATATTGTACATAATGGGTTAATGCCTTAAATTCTTGGGATTCTTTACTCTTTTGCAAAGTTCTCACCATGCTAGTAAGATTGGAAATCCCAATGTGGATGGATGTAAGCTCATATATATGTAATTTCCCACCAGTTTTAGTCCCGGTCCCAAGTCTTGTAGTAGGATACTCGAAATCATTAGTTGAAATCCTCTCAAGGATGCCAACTGCCTCTGTATAGTTTTTATCAAGCAGTGAACCATTTGGTGAAGCATCAACAATAGTTTTGGCTTGTGCATTAAGTCCATTGTAGAAGGTCTCCATCTGGGTCCATTTTGGGAATCCATGCATGGGACACCTCCTCAACAGGTCTTTAAATCTCTCACTGGCATCATATACGGTCTCATCATCAGCCTACCTAAACATGATGATCTGACTCCTTAGTTTGGCAGTGAGTTTAGGTGGCTGGATTTGCAGAAAAAAAATTATGGCATAGATCTCCCCGTGAGGTGACAGAACCAAGTGGCAAACAACTTAACCACGTTTTTGCTCTATCTCTTAGGGAAAATGTAAATAATTTTAGCTTCATTGTATCTTTTGGTACTCCAGGGTACTGAAATAACTGTCAAACTTTCATGAATTGCTTTAAGTGTTGCCTTGGGTCTCTAGTAGGTGCTCCATCAAATTGTCCTACATTCACTGGTTGAGTTCAAAATTTAGTGTATTTACCCCGGGACCAATTAGTCCTGGCATTAAATTGTCTATGTTTGGTGCTAAGTGTTCTTGAATACCTCTCTCGTCTTCCACATTAACGGCTGGGGCAACAAGAGCTTGTGGTATCCCATTGTTTTGGTCACCACCTTCATTGCCTTGTTGAGCCATCTCTCGAACTTTTTGCATTAACCTTCATAAGGTTCTTTCAATTTATGGATTGTATGGCCAATCTTCCACCATAGGGTAGTTTTTGGTCATACACCAGTCAAAAACAAAAAATAAAATAAAACAAAACAAAAAACAAGTAAAAATTAAAACAATAAATTCCGTCACAACCCTCAGCAATTGTGTCAAAAGCTTGTCGACTTTGCTAATGCTTGGCAAAAGGTACAATATTAGTGCAAAAGTGAAAAGGAATAGTGCCAAGGTGAGTCTTATGCATACAAGTATACACGGTCAGCGAGTAATACAATAGTAAGCTGAATATCGAATCCACATGGATTGACCAAGAACTTATTTGCTCAATGTTTACTTATTTGAAAGGATTAAAAGTGCTTTAAATATTTTGGGTTTTAGATTTAAAAGATGGAAAACAATGTAGTGAAAATGAAAGCAGTCTGGCAACAAAGTGTTCAATTGAATGATGAGCATTGGTAAGGGATGCCTGGATTTCATGCTACTTATGCCAACCTTTAATAGTGTCCTGCCTTGGTTTATTGTCGAGCAGATTAAAGGTAGTACTGCCTCTGTCGATGGCAAAACCCTAAGTTAACCACGAATAAACCCCTATATGTCTATAGTGAAGTTTTTCATCAATTATCTTATTAAGTGTCAATCTTTACTATTAAAGGGTAGACACACTTCCGAAGTAAGTTCATCTACTTGAACATCTTCTGTCGAAGCTTCTCTCCTTAGTATCTAGCAACTGATCATTACCCCTTAAGTAAGTTAAGATATTAAGGTGCAATAGCACACAATGCCAATTGTCGTATGATAATGGATTTTGCTCTATCTCTCAGGGAAAATGTAAATAATTTTAGCTTCACTGTATCTTCTGTTACTTCAGGCTATTGAAATATCTAGCAAACTTCCATTAATTGGTTCAAGGGTTGCCTCGGGTCTCCAGTATATGTTCCATCAAAGTGTCCTACATTCAAAAGTGTTTGTATCATCACCGTTTGAATTCAAAATTCAGTGTATTTACCTCGAGACCAATTAGTCCTGGCATCAAATTGTCTATGTTTGGTGTTGAGTGTTCTCTAATAGGTCGCTCCTCCATTGCTTTGTTGAGACATCTCTCAAACTTTTTTCTTTGACCTTCATAAGGTTCTTTCAATTTCTGGGTCGTATGGTCAATCTTCCACCACAGGGCAGTTTCTGGTCATACACCAATCAAAACAAATAAATAAAATAAAACAAAAACAAGTAAAACTCAAAACAATAAATTACGTCGCAATCCCCAGCAACGGTGCCAAATTCTTGTCAAATTTTCTAACGCTTGGCAAAATATAGAATAATTAGTGTAAAAGTGCAAAGGGATAGTGCCAAGGTGAGTCTTATGCATGCAAGTATACACGGTTAGCAAGTAATACAATGATAAGCTGAGTATTGAATACACATGAATTGACCAAGAACTTATTTTCTCAATGTTTACTTGTTTGAAAGGATTAAATGTGTTTGAAATGTTTTGGGTTTTAGTTTAAAAACATGGCAAAAATAGTGTAGTGAAAATGAAAGCAGTCGGGCAACAAAATGTTCAATTGAATGATGAGTGTTGGCAAGGGATGCCTGGATTTCACGCTACTTATGCCAGCCTTTAATAATGTCCTACCTTGTTTTATTGTCGAGCTAATTAAAGATAGTATTGCCATTGTCGATGGAAATATCCTATTTTCACGATGAATAAACCCCTACATGTCTATAGTGAAGTTTTTCGTTAACTACCTTGATTAAGTGTCAATCATTACTCCTAAGGGGTAAACTCACTTCCGAAGTGAGTTCATCTACTTGAATGTCTTTTGTCGAATCTTCTCGCCTTAGTATCTGGCAAATGATCATTGCCCCTTAAGTACGGAAAGATATTAAGGTGCAATAAGCACACAATGCCAACTATCGTATGGTAATGAATTTAGAAAAAATATGTACTAGCAGATAGAAAATAATGCCAAGGCATTCTGGTTATTAAAAACCAAATATAAAATAAGCGTAAATCGCAAAGATCCCACAACCAACTGTAAAAGCTTAGTTCATGGTTGGGGGTCCATCCACAAAACATCATCATTTCTCAACATCATTTCAAAATAAAAACAAATAAAACTAAGCGAATGGTCCGTCGCTGTAGCCCTTCGAATGCTCTAGAGCTCTCAGTCTTAGCTGGTCGAACCTCGTTGCCTCTGGGTTCACCACGGTGCAGCCTCTCTCCAATCTATTCTCTTCAAGTGGTTGCTTGATCTCCTTTAAATAGGCTTGCATGGAAACCATGGGATAAGCTTTTGACTTTGAAATTTGAATATGCAAAGGGATAAAGCATGTTATCCTCTAATCTATATTTGGATCCTAGGGTTGACGTGTACAAGGTCCAACAACTACTTTTATCGAGCATCGGACTTCAATCCTTTACCATCCAAGTGAAGGCAATTGAAGGCTTTGTGAATTAAGCATAAAAATCAGTACTTTTGAAGAGTTAACAATAATACACTATTATCTTTTGTTTAATCGTACCTACACCCTAGGGGAGCAGGAATGAGGAAATACTCATGCTGACTATGGAATCTTGGACATAGGGAATAGAGGGAGATGTCAACGAGAGGCTCAACCACTTGCTCTTGTAATCACTAATTTTATCCGGGTATTAATCCGTTTTATATTTATGATAATAATGGGCTTCTTTGTCTCTTTACCTTATGTTTCTTTGTTACTAACTGTTAAAAACCCAAAAATATTATACTTTAACACATGTTGGTCTAATTTGAAAAAAGAAAAAAAAGGGGAAAACAACATCGATAGAGGGGGCTAATTTGGCCAAAACAACAACAAAGTCAAATTGACATGGAAGAAGAGGCATATGAGTGAAGACAAAATTCTCAGAGCAACTAATAGCATGTTTAGAGTCTTTCTCTTTTATAAATAATGTAATATTCTTGTGGTATAAAAACTCGAAAGAAAACAATTGTAAAAACCCATTATGGGATTTTGAAGCAATAGAGAACGAGAAGCAGAAAAACCTCAAAGCTTTAGAGGTAGCCTTTCTCTCCCATTTTCATATCATCATCAAAGCATATATCTACAAAAAGAAAACTAAGGTTTTAGCTTTTTACCTTTGTCGCTTCATCTCCGACTGTGCCAATTCATCTTCCCCTGACTGTTGCACTCTCTAACTTAAGACAAGCTTCTTGTCTCTCCAAGGCCATGTGTGGTGAGTCGGTGGAGAGGCTAGCAGAAAGAGGAGGAACTTGGTTTTCAAAACAAGTGAGGGTTAACCGTTTCAAAAAATGTGACTTTTTGTCTATGGTTTTCAAAATTAAAGCAGTTTTAGGTTTTCTTTTAGATCTGAGTAGATCGGGGTTTAGAGAGGAAAAGGGTGTTTTGGACAAGTTTAGGGAACGCCAGTGTAACACCACCTTCCAAGTCTGGTAGAAAACTGGGTCGAAAAGAATTATCAGAAAACAATATAGTGAACGGTATAATGATTTCATTCAAAATTCAATTTTAGGCTATGTAATACGAAGCTATGGCTATAAGCTAGGTCAATGAATTGATATATAATGATATTAATCATATTTTGGACCAATTTTAAACTTTAACCGCCTTTAGGGACTAAACTACAATTTTTTAAAATTATGGGTCCTTGTCAGAATTTAACATTGCAACAATGAAATTCAATCCATAACTAACCACACTGCAAAATTTCATGTTAATCCGATGTTATTTACCCATCCAATTAGACTTACCAAGTTTCAGTGATCAATATGCAAAGTTTCAATTTGTGCTTAATGCCTTATAACGGAATTAACTGCTCCCGTTTCGAAACACCATAGGCCGTATCAGTACGGTGCAGATGGATTATGAAATCCAAACTTCACTGCCCAAGCTCATTTTGATACGGTCAAAGACCGTATCAGTGCGGCATGCAAGGGTGATAACCCAATTTCTAGCAGCTCAAGAACTCATTTCGGTACAGCTCAAGATGTACCGCTACCCGTTGAACTTCATTGACCCGTTTTGATACACCCCTAGGGTCGTATAGATACGATTAAAATCTTAAATGGTTCTTTAAGTTTCCATTTCGAAACACCTTTAGGCCATTTCGATAGGCCTGGGTTGACCTGAGCGTTGACTGACCAAATATGCACAGCCGTACCGAAATAGGTGAACCCGTATCGGTATGCCCTACACTGTAATGGTAGATTTTATCTAGTTTTTAGCCAATATAACATGTTGAACGATGTCCAAATGCAATGAAATTTTACCAGCAATATTTAATCACTAAAATCTACGAGCATGTCAAATTTTAGGGCCATTTGAATTCGTTTACTTGGTTTTCACCTCTTTGTACCCATTATGCCATTTTAGTTATTTTAAGCCAACTAAAAAGCCATTTAGAGCCTTAGACACCATTACAAGGCAAGCATAACTTATACACACTAGTACAAGGAACATTACTTTGGCCATGATTGTGACTTGTAAAACTCTTTAACTGCTCTGATCTTCAACTGCGAATCTCTTAACCTGAAATGTATGACATGCAATGCATTAGGCATACTTTGCCTAGTGAGGTAGTCTAAAACAATAACAATAGCTATGGTAGTCATTTAAAGTCATGTATAGGCAATAAGAATGCAATAACACAATGTTAACAATCCGTGACGAAGTTCAATAACAATAAGTTCATATTTCAATATTAATCCTTGGATCGATTCAGGATAGTGGATAAGCGAATTCCTACGCCTCGACAAATCAATGAATGGTCTAGTCCCTCCGCCTCGCCAATATGACCAATAACACAAACATCCCTCCGTCTTGCCACAATAAAGGTTGTAGCCCAAGGACCGTAGTCCGCCCGTACACTGAGCTCATGAATTCTATAGCATACCAATTGTATCCAGTGTCCATCCGTATTAGGGTCCGGTAACAATATCAATCATCGGTGTTCGATAACAACAACAATGTTTAGTATTCCTGTTAATAAGCAATGGTTCGATATCAATGTTCAATAACTCTAACACCCTAAAATTGGCCTAGAAATATTACCACAATATAAACTATAGGCTAATTGAATTCATAAGTTGATCAATTTAAAAGAAGAATGAACATTGGCTATCCTTAAAATCTAATAAGTGAAATTGAACCAAATTGAATTGAAATTAAAACTTGGATACATAAATGAAAGGATGGAAATGTGAACATGCAAAATCCTATAGATTGCATGTAAAGTTAAATTAAATGGAGGCCTTGGCACATGTCCTCATTTCAAAGAGAACATGTGCCATTTAGGATGATGACTCATGCTAGGGGAGGAAAAATAACAAAAATATTGTCATCTTCCTCCCCATTGTCATCTACCTTTGGCCGAAACTTGTGAGAGAAAAAGGGAGAGAAATTTGCATGCAAACACCTTCAAATTCAAGCTTCTTGATTTATCCATTGATCAAACTTAGCTTGGAGAAGGTATAATACTTGATTCTAACTTGTTATAGATTTTTGAACTTTGAATTGATGACGTTCTTGATTGTCTTGATGAAATTGAATGGTTGTTATACATGTCGGGGACATGCTAGCTTCAATGTAAACTTGAAATCTGGATTTCTAGTAACCAATGTGATATAGGATATATGCATAGTTGCTGGAAATTTGAAGTATATGAACATGATTGAAAACAGTCCTTATTAGGGACTGTTTTGATTGAGAAATTGTGTAAACATGTTAAATGAACATAGGACCCTATTTTGATCATGTCTCTAGGTAAAAATAAGATTGAATTGAATACATATGTTGCTGGAAATGTGACTACACCTAATTGAACTAGTTAAATTAGGTAATGGACTACCTAGTTGATGAATTGGATGTGCAAATGTGATCAAATTGATCAAACTAGGTTCAAAATGATTATGCCCTGTTTTAAGAACATTTTTAGGTGAATTATGATGGCCTAGACAAGTATGAACATGAACATGAATAGAATTGCCATGTTAGGACCTTGCTAAAATGAATTAAGAAGCTAGAAATCCAACATAGTGTAATCTGCCCAGAATGCTCTGTTCTGGGCAGTGACTTTGAAAAATTACTGTAAATTGTGTATAATTAATTTAAGGCTGAAATTTTTATAAACAACACCTTACTATAGTTAAATTCACTAGGAGAAAACGTAACTGAACTCTGGGTTGTATAATGAAATGTAGAGAATAAATACTAGAGACAGTGCAAACTGCCCAGTAAAGCAAAATGCCCAGTCTTTAAGTAAAAAATTGTATTAATTGGCAAAGAACTAAAATGCAAGCCTTATATGAACATAAATACAATTTTGTTAGCTTTCCAACGATGCAAACCAATTGAAATTTTGACGTACGAAATGAAAGATAAGCATGATTTTAGTGACTAGAGTGCAAGCTGCCTGGCAGCAGCTGCATATGCAAATGCACACTGTTTTGTGGCATTTTGCAAACTGTCTTGTAAATAGTTTTAGGCCTTTGATTATGCCTTGTTTTACATGAACTATAATTTAGAAAAGTGTACTTAAGTGTAATGGAAAATGCACATGAGTATGCTGCCCAATATGTGAATTTTATATGCTTGTAGTATTGCTTGAATTAATGACCTTGTGACTTTGTGAACTTGTCTTGATATGTGTTTGCTTGTAATATGTTAGAACTAGGATTGAACTTGGAGGAAGAGGAAAGATTAGAACAATCTAAAGCCAAGAATAAAGGAGTGTGGATCCAAGACTAGCTAGCTTGGAGTATTGTGAGTGTAGTTACCTCTAGGGTTAGGGCTAGGTCCTAACCAATGTATTATTGTTACATTCTTGACATGTTAAATGAATCTAATCATGAACTTGACCTAATAAGGGAAGGCTGATTAAAGTAATACATGAAACTTGATCCTAGCCTTGAATACATGTCTATTTCGAATGCTTATGCATGATTAAGTAACAACATGGATGCTTGTATGTGCTATGATGCAATGTGAATGAATGATTAAAGACTTGCTTGAGATAACATCTCATCTTGATGAATTAAAACTTGAAAACCAATGACATGTGAGCTATGGCTCAATGGCGTAAGGGCCTAATATGAATTGAACTTGCTTGACAAGATCTTGAAACACTTGAATAAATGGTAAATCGAACAACCTTGGTACCTAGTTGGATTTGGTAGAAGGGCATGCCTTAGAGTCTAGATCTCATTATGTAAGGGTGGACTACGGTCCAGGGCTAAGTCCCCTATTTGGCAACAGACAGATGGTACGTATGTGGTCTTTGGCGATAGTAGGAGGGTTTACCAGCACTTCGGTGAATCTTGTGGTGACAGTTGGTTGGAGACTCGATTACCTATACAAAATAAGTACCAAGGGGGTTGTTTAATGAATAACAATTGAAATAACAATCTTACATTATATGTTACTTGTCTTGAATGCCATGAAATTGCATGTTACTTGACTTGAAAGCATGACTCCTTGATTTCTTGTTTTGCAAGCATGTGTGCTTGATTCATGGAGTATGGATTATTGTTGCTTGTAACTTGTTGGCCAAATGGTTGATATCCTTAGATAGGATAATCTTAATGCTTGAAAGCCTAGCTAAGATCACTCTATTGCTTGAAAGCCTAGCTAAGATTTACCATAATGCTTGAAAGCCTTAGCTAGGTCTATACTTGACTTTAATGACACATGAAACTTGAAAAAACAAATGGTTAGATTTAGTACTACCTCGCTAAGTACATTCTTGTACTTATCACTCCTGTTTCATTCTTCCCAACCTATAGGATAAAGGATACGAGGTTGCTTGATCTTGAAGCATGTTACCTTGAGCAAGAAGCAACTCACACAAACATAGTTAAAGTATGATTTCATACTTGTTTTGTATATCTCATAGAATGGTGGAACTAGATGTACATAGATAGCTTGATCATGCATTTTGAAGCTTGTATATAATATCTTGATGGGCCTACTATATGGTGAACCTATTGTTAAGTATGTAAAGAACTTAAACTATATGAAATGGAATCTTGATGTTGCGCAAATTGTGTAAATTGAATTGGAATGATCTAATGATTGATCTAGTTTACCTTATTAGCATTCAAATGCTTGTTTGTGTACATGTATTGTTTGAATTGGATATGTGATTATCAAACCACAATGCTTGTCTTCCATTTGAATAGCCTAGTGTATGTTTAAGTGATTACCGAATGCTGTGTGTTTGTATATGCCTTGATGTATATGTTATGTTTGCGTGTATAGGATGATTGCCGAATGCATAGTGTTAGTATAAGGCTTTAATAAACTAGTTACATGACTTGTGTATGCTTTTGGGTGTTATAGCCGAATGGTTAAGTATGGGAATAAGCTCGAATGGAACTAGGCACATGTAATTTGAATGTTCAAGAATCATGTTAGAAATTTAAAGATAAAATGTACATGTATAAAACTAGGGATCATTGAATTAAAATGAAACCAAGTTACCCCTAGGTAATTCAAATAGGTTGGGTTATCAAAGTTTAAATGTTATAATATGAATCATGTAAGTAATAACTTGTAATGTAAGCATGAAAGAAGATAGTTTGGTGTCTAGCTCGAATGCTTTAGTTGAGTAAGAATCAAACATGAGTTGCTTGTATGATAAGAAAGTTGCCTTGCTTGCCTTGTTCATTGTTTGTATTGTGTTCTAATGCCTTAGGTGATTTAAAGTCTAATTATGAGAGCTTACTTGTTAGCTAAGTAAGTATAGTTGCTTGATTGTTCTTGTATTGTTCTTGTATTCCTTGCCATGTCCTTTCTTGCTTGTTAAGTAATGCTCCCGAGCCGGGTTGCTACTAGCCCAGGTAAGGGGTGTTACAATAACAATATCAATAACAATGTTAGTGCTCGATATCTCAATGACAATGGAAATGATTGATGCTTCATTTATGATATTTTGATAACAATAACTATATCAATAACAATTCTCAATGACAATAGCAATGACTATGCTCTATGATCGATGTTCTATGTTTCTATAATTCAATGACGATGACAATAGCAAAATCGATAGCGATGTCCAATAACAATGTCGATGCTCAATAATCTAGAGTGTACTTACCGATGCTTACCAATAGCATCCACAAGGTGATTCGGTGCAATATTCTTTAACAATGATGTTAGCAATACAATAATCAATGACAATGAAATTAGGAAAGGCACCAAGCCTATCCCGAGACACCGACTACACTCACCTTGAAAATATGAAGCTCCTATGTCTCTTGGATGACAATGATGGTGGATGTTCTTTCTCCACTTCTTCAGCGGATCGATAACAATGATTCGATATCAATAAACCGAGGAAATATCAAGCTTTTATAACCTCAACAATAGAGATGCTTGGTTCGAGGAAGGAGATGAGATAGAGATGTGTGCTTAGTTAAGTAATCGGGTAAGGCTAAAATTTTGCTATCCATCTTTCTTTTAAACATTTTAATGACAATGGTTTCCTTCATATGAAGGAATTACGCCTTATCATCTGACGTATGGATGATTATAATTTAGGAGAGCTAATCGCAAGGTTAGTCCCTCAACTCTCAATTCTTTATACTTGTTCCCCAAAACTTTCAATTTCTATAATTTAGTCAAAAACAGATTTTCAATACATTCAATAAGGTCTTTAAACAATAATTTTACTCAATTGGAGTCCATTATTGATGCAATTGACCTTGTGGTCAAAGTCAATATGATATTTGGACCCTTTCGATGTAGGGTTTCTGATCATCGGGACCCAATTCTGACTACACCGATTTTTGGGATGTTACAACTCTCCCCACTTAAGAAAAATTCTCCCTCGAATGTTTACTTGAATTGAAGAGATGAGGATATTGCTTCTTCATCAATTCCTTTGGTTCCTAGGTTTCTTCCTCAGTAGAGTGGCTCCTCTAGAGCACTTTAACCAAATGATTGGACTTGTTGCGAAGTCTTTTAACTTTCTTTTCCATAATCTAAATCGGTTCTTCCTTATAGGACAAATCCAGTTGGATTTCCACAAATTCGGGTTCAATGATATTGCTAAGGGTTAGAACGATATTTTTGGAGCATGGATACATGAAACACATCATGGATCTTTCTATGTTCTAAGGGCAACAATAAGCGATAAGCTACAGGGCCAACTTTTTCGATAACCTCAAAAGGTCCAATGAATCGGGGACTCAGGTTCCCTTTCCTTCCAAACATCAGAACTTTCTTCCACGGTGAGACTTTAAGAAAAGCCTTCTCACCAACTTCATATTGTATATCCTTTCGCTTAAGATCAACATAGGCCTTCTATCGGTCAAAGGTAGCTTTTAATCGATCATGGATGATGGTAACTCATTCCTCGATTTCCTAAAGTAAGTTAGGGCCCAGCATCTTGTCGTCACCGAGTTCAGACCAACACAACGGAGTTCTGCAACGTCTACCATACTGTAACACCCCCTTCCCAATCTGGTAGAGAACCGGGTTGGAAAGCGTTATCGGGAAAAAAAATTAGAATTTCAGAGACAGACTTGGGATTCGGGATTTATTCAGAAGGTCTTATTAATCATTATTAAGTCTTAGCAAACTTATTTGTTACTAATCTTATCAGAAATTTGGATCAATTTAAACTTTTTTAAAGTAAAAGGACTAAATCGTATATTTATAAATTAGCAATCCTAATCCGAATTCGTTATTACCAACTTGTAATTAAACCTACCAATTATTAATCTATGAAGTTTCATTATTATCGCATATTAGTTACCTAATCAATTAAACTATACGATTTAGTGACCATTTTATAAATTGTCCAAAACTTCTCCTTATTCTTTTTTAACAGAATTAACTATCACCGTATCGATACCCTAGGGGCCGTATTGATACACTAAGCCTTAATTTCAAATTTCTAGATTCAGAGGACGTCAAGCCCGTTCCGATACAGCTAAGCTAGTATCGATACCATTTGCGTTGACCCCGTATCGATACCATTTTCTACCCTAAATTCTAGTGACTAAAATATGTACCGATATGCCCAAACCATATCGATACACCCTGTTTAACCAATGTTAAGACCATTTATGCAAGGGCCGTATCGATACGCCATCACCCGTATGGATACCCCCTGACTTATAATGACAGATTTTTGCTGGTTTTTATTGGATTTACCCATCCAAACGATATACAAATTTTACCAAATTTTACTAGGAACTTTAAAAATAGGCTTTTACATCTAAATAAGTTACTACAACACATCTAAACCTTATGCCACCTTACTAGGAGTTCAGAAACAAAAGTAAACATACATATAACTTAAAAAGTGACTTACAACTGGGAGATTACACGATTGGAGATTGGAAATCTCAAGACCCTGAAATGCATGAGACACACATATGTTAGGCTTACATAGCCTAGTGAGGTAGTCATAACAACATAAACAATAACAATACATAAATGGCATGCTATGGACACGAATGGCATGTTGGCATACTTAATTATCATAATCGTATTCTTCTAATCACAAGGTCTCATGCTTAGGCCATTTATCATAAGTTAACATAATCATAATGAAGCATATACACATTTAAATTCCCTTGGACAATGTAACAAGTGGATACGCGAATTCCCCTTTACACCACACATATATCGGAAAATAAGCCGTAGCCACACATAATGGAAAATAGGCTGTAGCCTTGAGCCGTAGCTCCGGATAGCATCCCTTACACAATCCATCCTTATCTCCCCCACATATAGGTTGTAGCCCCGGATCGTAGTCCGATCCCTTACTTATACGAGCTCAAATAACCTTATGGCATGCCAATTGTATCCAAAACTCACAAATCTCCAAGGTTACACATATTTAATCATATAACTTACCTTTATGCTCGTAGACCATTGCATATCAGAATCGGAATTGAGAAAAAACTCCACAACATATCATAGCACGAACATATAATATCGGAATCATATCATAATCATAACATATTCGTATCAAATTTAGCAGATCATATCATTTTTTTCTTATAACAATTTCACATATAACGTGTCTCAATTATCACATATTTTCTTATAGAACATCAACCATATCAAAGGCTTATCACCCTCACCTTTAGCATCCACACGAACATTGCTCTACTTGAGCCTTTAGCAAGATACATATTAACAAGAAAATCACAAACCAAATGCAACGGGTTGGCTCAGTGTCAATCTCTTGACACGACTACACTCACCTTGATTATGGGATTATTAGATTACATTTTCGTTGTGCCTAGCTTCCTTTGGAGATGACAAGGTGACCTTCTCCACTGTTCGAGCTAGCACAAAATTAGGAGTTGCATTAGAATTTGATTTAAGGATTCAGAAACATATTTCAAATTTACTAAAACTTGTAGGCAACACCGGAATATCGAGATTAACTTCCTAAATCACGGGCTTTCCTTGAACTTTAAAAACCTAGTTTTGAAATTAAACCCCAATGAATGATGGAATCAACAAATCGATATAGGGGTCATACTCACTGAGTTTTGGGCTTTTAAATGAAGTATCGAGGTTGAACAAAGGACAAAGATGGAACTGAGGTGCTTGCTTAAGCTTGAGATTGAAGTTGGAAATAGAGGTGTTAGCTTATTCAAAGCAAAGGTAGAGTTTTTAGTTCCGGGAGGACATAGCAAGGAAGAAAGCTTTCTTCCTTTAAGAATTCCTAAGAGCCAACCTTAATTATTTCCCAGCTATATAGCAACCAATAGGAAGCTTACCCTTCCTCAAGGGTTTGCTAAACCCAATTAAATTACTTTTCTTCCTTTTATTCAATTGTCAATTGGGTGACAATTAGTCATCTTTTTTGATGACTTTCACGTGGGGAAGGCCAAGCAAGGAGGTGAGTAAGAACCTTGCTTCGATTTCCTTTAATTTGGGCTTTAAACAGATTCGAAACAAAGGACCCGTATCGATACGCTCGTGACCGTATCGACACGCTCATGCCAAAACAGGTAAGTTTGTTATTGGCAATTGGGTCATATCGGTACTAGCTTGACCGTCTCGATACGCCTAGCTCAGAATTTGCATTTTTGGCTTTGAATTTCGTACAAGGAAGTTCATTCACTCAAATAGGACAAAAATGTAACTTCATTATACAAGAGGGGTACAAAGGTCAATCATTACAAACTTTTAACACATCGGATTCAAAATATACAAGTATCAGAACCTACTTCCGACTAGGCTGGTTTTTGAGATGTGACAACTCTCCCCCTTAAGAAAATTCATCATCGAATTTTCACATCAAGAACAGAGGTGAGGATATTGCTTTTGCATGGTTTCTTGAGGTTCCCACGTTGCCTCTTCAATCGAGTGGCTTCTCTAAAGAACTTTCACTAAGGGCACCGACTTGTTACGAAGCCTTTTGATTTCTCGTGCGATGATCTACACAGGTTCTTCCTCGTATGTTAGATTAGACTAAATTTCCACAGTCTCTGGCTCGATTACATGAGAAGGATCTCACTGGTATTTCCGTAGCATAGACAAGTGGACGACATTAGGAATCTGACTTAACTCCTCAATGAGAGCTAGCCGGTAAGCAACAGGTCCAACTTTCTCGATCATCTTGAACGGACCAATGAAACGAGGACTTAGTTTCCCCTTTTTGCCAAAACGAAAGACCTTCTTCCACGGAGACACTTTGAGGAAGGCCTTCTCACTTACCTCGTACTGAATATTTCTTATCTTTAGATCAGTATAGGACTTTTGTCGGTCGAACGCTGATTTGAGTCGATCGCGGATAATGGTCACCCTTTCTTCGGTTTCCCGAAGTAAATCATGGCCTAACATCTTGCCTTCATCGAGTTCGGTCCAACAAATAAGAGTTCTACATCTCCTTCTATACAGAGCTTTATACATAGCCATTTGAATCGAGGCTTGATAACTATTATTGTATACGAACTCGACTAAGGGTAAGGATTTCCACCACGTATCCCCAAAGTTGATAACACAAGCTCGAAGCATATCTTACAAATCTACAAGGAAGAATTGGAATTGGTACAAAACACTTATACATACTAATCCAGAAAGACATCAGGTTACCTGTATAACCCTTTTGGATTGGCCATCGGTTTGAGGATGTAATGTAGTGCTTAGGTGCACTCGCGTTCCCAGAGCCTCATATAAGGTCCTTGAAAAATGTGCTGCGAACCATGGGTCACGATCGGAGATAATGGATAATGTGACTTCGTGTAAACGAATGACTTCACAGATGTACAACTCCGCGAGCTTAGGCAAACTAAAATCCATTTTTACGAGAATTAAATGAGCAAATTTGTTGAATCGGTCCATTATAACCCAGATAGCATCATTCTTCTTCGGAGTCATTGGCAAACCACTTACAAAGTCCATTGTAATACGCTCCCATTTCCATTATGGAAGCTCGATAGACTGCCGAAGGCCAGTAGGCACCTTGTGCTTGGTTTTGACTCGTTGGCAAGTCAAGCACTTAGCCACGAAGTCCGTGATCTCATTCTTCATACTGGATCACCAATATAGCTCTTTTAGACCTTGTACATCTTGATAGCTCCTGGATGAATGGAGAAAGGGCTAGAATGAGCTTCACTAAGAATTTGATTCTGAAGATCATCATCATCAGGAACATAGATACCGTTGTGAAAACACAACAAGAATTCATGGCAAAGTCAGGATCTGTGTTATCCTTGATCTTAGCAATGAGAGGTTGTAATCCCTCTTCAGTTTCTTAGAGTTCTTTAATTCGAGACACAATAGTTGACTAAACTATCAGTTCGGCCAACAACTTGCCATGTTTCTTGAGTCAAAAATGAGAATTCAAACATCTCGAAGAGAAAGAGGGCTTTCAACTTAAAGCGTCAGCCACAACATTGGCCTTACCAGGATGGTAATCAAAGACCAAATCATAGTCTTTCAAAAGCTCCATACACCAACGTTGACAGAGGTTAAACTCTTTCTAAGTCAGAAGATACTTCAAACATTTGTGATCAGTGTACAAATAGCACTCCTCACCATAAAGCTAGTGCCTCTAGATCTTCAAGGCAAACACAACGGCGACCAACTCCAAATTATGTGTCTAATAGTTCAGCTCGTGTGGTTTGAGCTGACGTAAAGCATAAGCTATGACTTTGCCTTCTTGAATCAGTACACATCCTAACCCCAAGTGGGATGCATCACTGTACACAGTGAAGTCTTTACCTGACTTGGGTTGCACCAAAACAAGAGCATGAGTAAGGACCTACTTAAGCTGATCAAAACTTCTTTGCTGATCCATTATCCATACAAAGGGAGTTTCCTTACTGAGAATCTTCGTTAAGGGTGCCAGCAATCAATGAGAACCCTTTAACGAATCTATAGTAGTAGCCTGCAAGGCCCAGAAAACTATGAACTTCTCCAACATTCTTCGGAGGAATCCAATCAAGGATTGCTTGAATCTTCTTTGGGTTAACTTGGATTCTTGTAGAAGAGATCACATGTCCAAGAAAAGATACTTCAGATAGCCAGAATTCGCATTTCCTGAACTTGGCATATAGTTGCTTCTCTCGGAGAGTATGGAGAACAATCTAGAGATCTTCTTCATAAGTAACAGAATCTTTTGAATAGATTGGAATGTCATCTATCAACACCACCACAACTTATCTAGGTAAGGTCGGAACACACGGTTCATCAAATCCATAAAGGCTGTAGGTGCATTCGTAAGCCTAAATGGCATTACTAAGAATTCATAGTGGCCATATCTAGTTCGGAAGGTAGTCTTTTGAACATCAAACTCCTTTACTAGCTTTTGATAGTACCCGGATCGAAGTTCTATCTTTGAGAAGAGATAAGCATCTTTCAATTGATCGAAAAGATCATCGATTCTCGGTAACAGATACTTATTTTTGATTATCACCTGTTTAACTGGCGATAGTCAATGCATAAGCGCATCGATCCATCTTTCTTCTTAACAAAGAAAATCGGTGCTCCCCAAGGTGAGGAACTATGTCAGATGAATCCCTTATCCAAAGGGTCTTAGATCTGGGCTTTTAGTTCTCTTAACTCCACCTGGGCCATTCTATACGGAGTAATAGAGACCGGAGTAGACCCAGGTTGCACTTCTATCCCGAATTTCACTTATTGAGTGGGAGGGAGTCCTAGAAGCTCATTGGGGAACACATAGGAAAACTCTTTTAGTATAGGCACATTCTTGAGCTTTGGATCTTCTTTAGATCCCATGGAACACATAATAGTCTTCTTAGGCTTAGGTTCATATTTCACCAATGTTATACTCTCCTTACTGAGTCGATGAAGATACAATTTCTTCTTCAAACAGTCAACCCACGCTTGATGTTCGGCTACCCAATCGAGGCCTAATATGAGATCAAACTCTCGAAAGGGCAAGGCCATCAAATTAGCTGGAAACGGGATCCTTTGGATCCTCAAAGGACAAGCTTTACAAATCCACCGAATAACCACATTATCTCCTAACGTATTAGAGACAACCACCTCGAAAGCAACATGTTTGAATTCTAAAGCATACTTAGCAATCAAAGGTTCACTAATGAAAGAATGCGTGGAGCCCGGATCTATTAAAGCATAAACAAGATCAGAACATAGTTCCACCATACCTGCAATAACATCAGGATCATTCTCCCGTTCTCAACCTTGTACATGATACATCTAGGCCGAAGTTTGAGGATCACGACCATCTAAAGGGGTAGTGGTGTTGCGAGGTCTCCCCGCGGATCCAGATGGAATCTATCTTTCTCCTCTTCCCTTACTAGGAATATTATAAGAAGCCACAATAGTAGAGGCATTTGGATTCTGCAGAATTATCTGATGAAGTGGCCAAATTCACCGTAGAGATAGCATGACCCATATTGTCTACGAAATTTCCCAGGGTGCCTCCACTGAGAAAAGTTGCATAAAAGAATCTGGGAACCCTTCGCGGAATCACCCATACTGTTGATGGAAGTCGTACGAGCAACAAATGTTCCCGCAAACTGGAACTATGGTACATAACCCGACCTAGGTAGCTGATGGAAGGTAGCAGTCTTTTGATCCCACTTTCTACCCTTATTATGAGGCACAAGAGATTTAGAATCATCTCGGACTCAATTTTCGGACAGGGCTTCGTTCCTTTTTCTTCTTTCACAAGTCTTTTAGGAGGCTTCAGTAGCGATGGCTCAGTTGACCAGAGTCTGAAAGTCCTCTATCTCCAAAGCAAGAAAGAGAGACGTAATTCACCACACGGGCCGTCTATGAACATCTGACACTCCTCCTTCTCTGTGCGGATGATCTTGGTACTATATCTTACATATTTACAGAAGTCATGGATGTACTGTTCCACGAGTCTTCCCCCTTGTCTCAGATGGAGGAATCTCTTACGCCTTTTAGCGATATCATGGTCACTGATGTACTTCTTGCGGAACTCCTGAAGGAAGAAGTCCCACGTAACTTAGAGTTCGGGCACGGTGAGCGTTACAGTATCCCACCATCTCTGGGCTTCCTCAGCGATCAAGGCCAAGGCACATTCGAGCTTGTGCTCCTTAGGGCACTTCATCTATTTATTAAGCACTTTTAGAGTATTCTCCAGTCAGTATTCTACGATTTCGGGATTATCCAAGTCCTTGTAGGTGAAAGTATAAAATGGATATTGCTTGAGCTTATCAATAGGAGCTCTCGATATAGGCTGAGGTGCTTCATCAGGCTGAGGGAGTGGTTCTTGTCGGAGTGACACCACCACTTGCTTGATCATGTCAGCCATTGTCTTAAAGTGCTCTTATTGAGCTGCATGTATTGGAGGAGGATAAGGTAGGTCATTATCCCCAACTTGTTCAGGCCTCGCTTAGGCCCTTAGATTATCCCGTCAAGGAGGAACTGGGGTTTGGTTCATTAACAGCCCGTCTATCAATGGGCACCAACATTTTTAGATCTAATTATACAGAAAGATTAAATCGTGTAAGCTGCAAGTCACATATAACATATACAAATAACTCCTAGGTGGCATAAGTACATATGGACTTGTAATGGGCTTTAGTTTTGTCCTAAAATTGACTATACCTAGGCTCTGATACCATAAATGTTACACCTTCTTCCCGGTATGGTAGAGAACCGGTTTAGAAAGCATTATTGGGAAAACAGATTCAGAATTTTAGAAACAGACTCGGGATTTATTCAGAAGGTCTTATTAATCATTCTTAAGGCTTAGCGAACTTATTTGTTACTATTCTTATCAGAAATATGGGTCAATTTAAACATTTTTAAACTAAAAGGACTAAATCATAAACTTTACAAATTAGCGATCCTAATCCGAATTCTTTTACCAACTTGTAATTAAACCTACCAATTAGTAATCTGTGAAGTTTCGTTACTATCGGATATCATTTACCTAATCAATTAAACTATTTGACTTAGTGACCATTTTATAAACTGTCCAAAACTTCACTTTATTCTTTTTAACAGAATTAAGTAACACCGTATCGATACCCTAAGGGCCGTATTGATACGCTAAGCCTTAATTTCAGATTTCTAGATTCAAAGGATGTCAAGCTCGTGCCGATACACTTAAGCCCGTATCGATACCAGTTGACTGTGTTGACCCCAAATCGATACACTATCAGACCGTATCGATGCCATTTTCCACCCCAAATTCCAGTGACCAAAATCCGTACTGATACACCCAAACTGTATCAATACACCCTGATTGACCAATGTTAACCATACCATTTATGCAAGGTCCGTATCGATATGCCATCACCCGTATCGATACCCCTGGCTTGTAATGACAGATTTTTTCTAGTTTTTATTCGATTTACCCATCCAAACGATATTCAAATTTTACCATCACCCGTATCGATACCCCCCAAATTTCAAGGCATTTTGAATTCGTTTACTACAATTTTTCCAAATAGGGCTCTTAAGCTCATTTTAGTCTATTTAGCCATTTCCAAACATACTACTATACTCATACCACACCTAGTTACTATTAGGCTTACACAACCACGTCAAAATAAGTTACTACAACGCATCTAAACCTTATGCCACCTTACTAGGAGTGTCTTGCTAAAGTGTCTTGCAATCGAGAGATTACACGATCGGAGTTTGGAAATCTCAAGACCCTGAAATGCAGGAGACACACATAAGTTAGGCTTACATAGCCTTGTTAGGTAGTCATAACAACATAAACAATAACAATACATAAATGGCATGCTATGAACATGAATGACATATTGGCATACTTAATTGTCATAATCGTATTCTTTTAATCACAAGGCCTCATGCTTAGGCCATTTATCATAAATTCACGTAATCCTAATGAAGCATATACACATTTAAATTCCCTTGAACAATGTAACAAGTTGATACGCAGATTCCCCTTTACACTACACATATATCAAAAAATAGGTCGTAGCCACACATAACGGAAAATATGCCATAGCTCTAGATAGTATCCCTTACACAATCCATCCTTATCTCCCCATATATAGGCCGTAGCCCTGGACTGTAGTCAAATCGCTTATTTATATGAGCTCAAATAACCCTATGGCATGCCAATTGTATCCAAAACTCACAAATATCCAAGGTTACACATATTTCATTATATAACATACCTTTATGTCCGTAGGCCATAGCATATCAGAATCGGAATTGAGTCTTAGCTCCACAACATATCATAGCATGATCATATCATATCACAATCATATCACAATCATAACATATTCGTATCAAATTTAGCAAACCATAACATGTTTTTCTTATAATAATTTCACATATAACGTGTCTCCATTATCACATATTTGCTTATAGAACATCAACTGTATCAAAGGCTTACCATGCTCACCTTTAGCATCTACACGATCATTGCTCTACTTGAGCCTTTAGAAAGATACATATTAACATGAAAATCACAAACCAAATGCAATGATTTGGCTCCGTGCCAATCCCTTGACACGACTACACTCACCTTGATTACGAGATTCTTGGATTACAATTTCGTTGTGCCTAGCATTCTTTGGAGATGACAAGGGGTCATTCTCCACTATTCGAGCTAGCAAAAAATTATGAGTTGCATTAGAATTTGATTTAAGGATTCGGAAACATATTTCAAACTTACTAAAATTTGTAGGGAACACCGAAATATCGAGATTAACTTCCCTAATCATGGGCTTTCCTTGAACATTAAAACCTAGTTTCGAAATTAAACCTCAACGAAAGATGGAATCAACAAATGATATCGGGGTCTTACTCACCGAGTTGTGGCCTTTTAAATGAAGTGTCGAGGTTGAACAAAGGACAAAGATGGAACCGAGGTGCTTGCTTAAGCTTGAGCTTGAAGATGGAAATGGAGGTGTGAGCTTATTAAAAGCAAAGGTAGAGTTTTTAGTCCCGGGAGGACATAGCAAGGAAGAAAGCTTTCTTTCTTTAAGAATTCCTAAGAGCAACCTTAATTATTTCCCACCTATATAGCAACCAATAGGAAGCTTACCCTTCCTCAAGGGTTTGCTAAACCCAATTAAATTACTTTCCTTCCTTTCATTGAATTGTCTATTGGGTGACAAATAGTCATATTTTCTGATGAATTTCACATGGGAAGGCCAAGCAAGGAGGTGATTAAGCACCTTGCATCAATTTCTTTTTATTCGGGGTTTAAACGGATTCGAAATAGAGGATTCGTATCGACATGCTCATGCCAAAATAGGTAAGTTAGTTATTGGCAGTTGGGCTGCCTATCTTAGAATTTGCTTTTTTGGCTTTGAATTTCATACAAGGAAGTTCATTCACTCAAACAGGACAAAAATGTAACTTCATTATACAAGAGGGGTACAAAGGTCAATCATTACAAACTTTTAACACATCCGATTCAAAATTTTAGATCACTGAAACTTACTTCTGACTAGGACGGTTTTCGAGATGTGACACAAACAATGCTTCATACGGTGCCATCTTGATGGAAGCTTGATAACTGTTGTTGTAGGCAAACTCGATGAGAGGTAGGGATTTCTCCCAAGAGCTTCCAAAATCAATGATGCTTGCTTGAAACATATCTTCCAAGATTTGGATTACCCTTTTTGACTAGCCACCAGACTGAGGGTGGAAAGCAGTACCAAAATTAACTCTGGTACTAGAGCTCCATGCAAGGACTTCTAGAATTGAGATGCAAATTGTGGATCTGAATAAAAAATGATTGACTGAGGTACTCCATGAAGTTGAATAACTTCCTTGATATACGAGTCAACTAGCTTAGGAAGATTGTAATCCATCCGAGCTGGCAAGAAATGAGCTGACTTGGTGAAACGGTCTACAATGATCCGAATGCCATCATGTTTAGCAGAGGTCAAAGGTAGACCACTAACAAAATCCACGGTGATCTTCTCCCACTTCCATTGTGGTAGATCAATGTGGTGTAATAAGCCAGTAGGAACACAATGTTCAGCTTTAACACGCTGACACGTGAGGCACTTGGACACGAATTCAACTATAGCTTGTTTCATGCCTGGCCACTAGAAAAGCTCCCGTAGGTCCTTGTACATCTTTACCGACCTCAGGTGGACATAGAAAGAGCTTGAATGAGCTTCCTTAAGGATATCGGCACAAAGAGATTTTTCATTGGGTACACAGACCCGATCACAAAAACATAAGAGCCCTTCAAAAAAAAATTTAAGTCAAGGTTGTCTTGCAACTTGGAAATGATAAGTTGAAGCTTAGGATCTTGTTTTTGCAATGTTTGAATTCTCAATGCGATAGTATACTGAACTTGAAGTTCAACTACGAGATAGCGATGCTTTCGAAGATGAAAGTGAGCATTGATAGCTCGAGGGGCTACAATATAAGGACTTTACAATAAGTTGAGGTTTGCGGCTGAGTGCACCATCTACAACATTAACCTTTCTTGGGTGGTAATCAATGACAATATCATAATCCTTAAGGAGTTCCATCCATATCTATTGCTGAAGATTCAACTCCTTCTGAGTCAATAGATTCTTGAGACTTTTATGATCGGTAAATAGATAGCATTTTTCTCCTTAGAGAAAATGTCTCTAGATTTTCAATGAAAATACAACCGTAGCCAACTCCAAATCATGAGTGGGATAATTCATTTCATGTGGCTTAAGTAGTCTCGATGCATATGCAATAACCTTGCCTTCTTGCATTAATACACATCCTAACCCGAGATATGAAGCATCACTATAAACGGTATAGTCTTTTTTCAAACTCATGTTGGGTTAGGACCGGTGCATGGGTTAACACTTACTTCAATTGATCAAGGCTTCTTTGTTGATCCGCAAACCAAATGAACGGAACTTCCTTTCTCAACAACTTAGTCAGAGGAGTTGCTATCATAGAGAATCCTTTAACTAATCTTCTATAGTAGCTAACGAGACCAAGAAAACTTCTCACCTCACCAATATTCTTTGGTGGGTGCCAATCAATAATGGCTTGGATTTTCTTCGGATCCCCCTGGATGCCCGAAGCCGGTACAATGTGCCTAAGAAAGGAAACTTTGGTCAGCCAAAACTTATATTTAGAGAACTTAGCAAACAACTGCTTCTCCTAGAGGATTTGAAGTACAACTAGAAGGTGATCTCAATGCTCGGTAGGATTCTTAGAATGCATCAAAATTTTGTCAATGAATACCACTACGAATTTATCAAGGTAGGGCCTGAGAACCCGATTCATTAGATCCATAAAGGCTGATGGTGCATTGGTTAGCCCAAAAGGCATCACTAAGAATTCGTAGTGCTAGTTTCATGTTCGAAAAGTCGTATTGGGTACATCACATTCTTTGACTCTCATCTGATAATACCCAGAACTTAAATCGATCTTGGAAAACAAAAAGGTATCATTAAGATAATCGAATAGGTCATTTATCCTTGGTAATGGATACTTATTCTTGATGGTTACCTTTTTCAACTGTCGGTAGTCAATCACAATCTCATGGAACCATCTTTCTTCTTAACAAGGAGAATCAGTGCTCCACAAGGAGAGGAACTCGGTCAAATGAAACCTTTATTCAAAAGATCTTGAATTTGAGCCTTTATCTCCTTGAGCTCAACGGCTGCCATGCGGTAAAGTGCAATAGAAACTGGGGCAGTACCAAGTTGCACTTCGACGCCATATTCGACTTCACAGGTTGAAGGCAATCCAAAAGTTCATCAGGAAAGACATCAGGGAATTCACAAACGGTGTCAACATTTGATATTCTAGGTTCGTTCGTGACTTCTAACGTCGAAGTATGTAGGGAAGGATTTCCCAAGTTCATCAACACAATACTCTCCTTGCCAAGGCCTCGAAGATATAGCTTTCTCTTACTACGATCCTCCCACGCTTGATGTTCGCTGAGCCAATCCAATCCAGTATCACATCAAGCTCATAGACCAGTAGAGCTAACAAATTGGCCGAAAAAAATAATCCCTTGAATCAATAAAGGGAAGTTCTTACATACCAAGCTTATGGTGACACAATCACCCAATGGGTTGGTTACAAAGATTCTCGATGCTATAGGTTCAGAGGATAATCTATGCTTCTTAATTAACACAATACTTATAAAGGAGTGCGTAGAACCAGGATCAATCAATGCATACAAAGGGTGTGAGTACAATTCAATAGTACATGCTCCTCTTCCCTACTCCTCACATGATACATCTGAGCAGGAGCCTTGGCTTCTTGTCTAGTCGGTACCTTTTCGGAGCCACTAAGTCTCCATATAGCTCCCGATGATCCTTGTCTTGATCCCTTACCTTGAAAGGACTGAGTAGGGGTTGCAACTATAGTTGGTAAAGTGGTGGATTTGGTTGCATTCATGGGACAATCTCGGATGAAGTGGCCTTGCTTACCACAAAATAAACAAGCTCCAGACTACTTACGACATGGTCCTGTTGGACGCTTGTTCTAGCAATAATTGTAGACAGGGAACTCTGAACTCTTGTTCGACCCTCCGATACTCTCAACTAAAGTGGCCCCAGCAAGAGATGGATTCACTGCCTGGGGCCTCTCAGAAATCCCAGAATGGGAAGGCCGAGGGAAGATATTATGCTTAGGACCAGAATACTTCCATTTTTTGTTCCACTTCAGAGGTCGAGAATCATCTCAGAATCTCTTCTCAGATTTCCTCGGCCCACCAGTCTTTTAGGCTTTTAGCGATACTTCAGTAGCCTTGACCCAGTTCAATAGGTCTTGGAAATCAGTGATACTTAGAGCAATAAACATGGGACGAAGCTCGTCGTTAAGTCCAGCAATGTATATGAGGCACTTTTCTTTCTCTTTCTTAATGTATTTAGCACCGTATCCACAATACTTGCAGAAATCATGAATATACTGCTCGACTGGTCACCCACCTTTTTTGAGGTGGAGAAAGGTGTTGCGTCTTTCTGCAAGATAGAACTCGCTAATATATTTTTTTCAGAATTTTCAAAGAAAGAACTCCCAGGTAACAATGTCCTCGGAGATAGTAAGAATAATAATCTCCCACCCTTGTAGCGCCTCATCAGCAAGCAACGCAAAGGCGCACTCCAATTTGTGTTCATCCATACAATACAACTGTTTATTCAAAATTCTCAAGGTATTGTCCAGCCAATACTCAATGACCTCAGGATTGTCATCATCCTGACCGGTAAAAGTATAGGCCTGATACTACGATTGCTTGACAATAGGGGCCCGAGTATATTGGACAACAGGAGCAATATGTTGTGTAGTCTGCTCAGGCCTCATAGCAGCCATAAAGTGCTTAAACATATCAACCATGTTCCTATAACACTCGGCCTGAGCAGTTGACACCTCAGGTTCAGTGCCTTGCGCATCAGGATCCTGCTGAATTTGAGGCTCTCCCCCCTTATCTCCTCGCCATGGTTGAGGAGCCGGTAGCAGGCTCATTGATATGAGCTTCATTTTTTTCTGACATATCTATAATATAAGAAGATCGGGTTAGTCGATAAGTCACAATATATACAATATATAACTCCTAGGTCGCAAAGTAACACAATAACAAAGTAATAGACTTCGGTTTAGTCCTAGAATCGATTAAACTCTAGCTTTGATACCACAATTGTAACACCCCCTTCTCGGTCTTGTAAAAAACAGGTCCAGAAAGTGATATCGAAAAATAATACAGTGAACTATACGATTTCATTCAAAATTCAGTGTTAGGCTATGCAATACGATGCTATGGCTACAAGCTATGTCAATGAATTGATATAGAATGATATTAATCATATTTTGGACCAATTTTAAACTTTAACCACCTTTAGGTACTAAACTACAATTTCTAAAAATTAGCGGTCCTTATCAGAATTTAACTATGCAACAATGAAATTAAAACCATAACTAACCACCCTGCAAAATTTCGTGTTAATCCGATGTAATTTACCCATCCAATTAGACTTACCAAGTTTTAGGGATCAATATACAAAGTTTCAACTCTGTTCTTAATGACTTATAACAGAATTAACTGCTCCCGTACGGAAACACCAAAAGCTGTATTGGTACGGTGTTGAAGGATTATGAAATCCAAACTTCACTACCCAAACTCGTTTCGATACGGTCGAGGACCGTATCAGTACAGCATGCAAGGGTGATAACCCAATTTCTAGCAGCACAAGAACTCGTTTCAGTATAACTCAAGATGTACCGATACCCGTTGACCTTCATTGATACACCCCTAGGGTCGTATCGATGCCATTAAAATCTTAAATGCTTCTGTGAGTTTCCGTATCGAAACACCTTTAGGCTATTTTGATACGCCTAGGTTGACCTGAGCATTAACTGACCAAATATGCACAATTGTACCAAAACAGGTGAACCTGTACCGGTACGCCCTACATTGTAATGACAGTTTTTTTCTAGTTTTTAGCCAATTTAGCATGTTGAACGATGTCCAAATGCACTAAAATTTTACCAGTAATATTCAATCACTATAATCTACTAACATGTCAAATTTTAGGGCCATTTGAATCCATTTACTAGGTTTTCACCTTTTTGTGCCCAATATGCCATTTTAGTCCTTTTTAAGCCAACTAAAAAGCCATTTGGAGGCTTAGACACTATTACAAGGCAAGCATAACTTATACACACCAAAAAGACCACATATGACTAGTCTAGCAACTTTGCCACCATCCTAGGAGTTCATAAAGATAAGGTACATTACTTTGGCCTTGATTGCGACTTGTCAAACTCTTCAACTTCTCTAATCTTCAACTGTGAATCTCTTAACCTAAAATGTATGACATGAAATGCATTAGGCATACTTTGCCTTGTGAGGTAGTCTAAAACAATAGCAATAGCAATGGTAGGCATTTCAAGTCATGTATAGGCAATAACAATGCAATAACACAATGTTAACAATGCATGCTCATGTTCAATAACAATAAGCTCATATTTCAATATTAATCCTTGGATCGATTTGGGGTAGTGGATACGGGAATTCCTATACCTCGCCAAATTAATGAATGGTCTAGTCCCTCCGCCTCGCCAATATGACCAATAACACAAACATCCCTTCGCCTCGCCACAATAAAGGTCGTAGACCAAGGACCGTAGTCTGCCCGTACACTGAGCTCGTGAATTCTATGGCATGCCAATTGTATTCAATGTCCTTTCGAATCCAAGGTCTGGTAACAATATCAATGATCGGTGTTTGGTAACAACAATAATGTTCAGTATTCTTGTCAATAAGAAATGGTTGGACATCAATGTTCAATAACAATATCAATAACAATGTCAGTGTACAATAATCTGAATGACAATGGCAATGATCGATGCTTCATTTATGATATTTCGATATCAATAACTATATCAGTAATAATGCTAAATGACAATAACAATGACGATAGCAATGACTATGCTCTATGATCGATGTTCTATGTTTCTCTAATTCAATGATGATGACAATAGCGAAATTGATAGCGATGTCCAATAACAATGTTCATGGCAATGTCGATGTCGATGCTCAATAATCTGCACTATACTTACCAATGCTTACCAATAGCATCCACAAGGTGATTCAGTGAAATATTCCTTAACAATGATATAGCAATACAATAATCAATGACAATGGGATTAGGAAAGGCACCAAGCCTATCCTGAGACTACGACAACACTCACCTTGAAAATCAGAAGCTCCTATGGCTCACGGATGACAATCCCCTTGTTCCTAGCCTTCGACGGTGATGGTGGATGTTCTTTCTCCACTTCTTGAGCCAATCGATAGCAATGATTCGATATCAATAAACTGAATAAATCTCAAGCTTTTCTAACGTCAACAATGGAGATGCTTGCTTGGAGGAAGGAGATGAGATAGAGGTGTGTGCTTAGTTAAGTAATCGGGTAAGGCTAAAATTTTGCTATCCATCTTTCTTTTAACATTTTAATGACAAGTCTTTCCTTCATATGAAGAAATTACACCTAATCATCCCACGTATGTATGATTATAATTGAGGAGGGGCTAATAGCAAGGTTAGTCCCTCAACTCTCAATTCTTCATACTTGTACCCCCAAACTTTCAATTCTTCATACTTGTACCCCCAAACTTTCAATTTCTATAAAATAGTCACTAAACAGATTTTCAATACATTCAGTAAGGTCCTTAAACAATAATTTGACTCAATTAGAGTCCATTATCGATGCAATTGACCTTGCAATCAAAGTCAAAACAATATTTGGACCTTTCCGATGTAGGGTTTTCGATCACTGGAATTCAATTCCGACTAGACCAGTTTTTAGGATGTTACAGTCGGCCACCGCTCAGCAGATGAGTTGCCGGAAACTAGGAATAGCGATCGATTTTTGGGTTTGGGAATGAACACACGGCGTTGTTCATCCCTGTTTAAGAGGAAAAAGAGAGAAAGTGAGAGAATGTTGATTTTTTAAAATGTTTTTTATTTTTGGCAGAAAAGGGATGGTTTTATATTTGTTTTGAAAATGGCAAAGGGGATATTTACATTTTAAAACCCTCCGCCCCATATTTATTACGTTGTTAGCCATTATGCTTTCTTAAAATACGCCTCAGCCCCTGCATTTTATTTACTTGTTATTTTAGTCCTATTTATTTGTGCATGCTTGTTATTTTATTTTTTTATGATAGGTATGTTTCATGTGATCTTGGTATATAAATGTGTATTATGTTAGTGCGATATATGACCCATAATATATGTTTTTTTACATATAATGTACGTCTTATACGGTTTATAATATCTATTATGTATGTTACAATATAGCATATAATTTTTAAATATGTATTTATATATCCTATGCGACATTAAAGTATGTGTTCTAAATATATGTTTTTTTTAACTTTGAATCAAGCATGGTTCGAAATATTACACATATATGGCTACCCTAAATTTGAGTTATGGTCTTTATGTAAGTATATAAATATATATATGATATATTTATGACTATATTTATGAGTAATGTTTATATGTATGATATATGCCTTATGTATTTATATACGTGTTGTAGCTAATGGCTTGAGAAATCGTGTATATATACATAGCCTCTACCATGATGTTTTTCTTTACATGTATGGAAGTTTGTATATATGATTGCAGCCATAGTAGAAGTTAGGGTTTTTTTTCTTTCTAATGTATAGGTGCATATGTATTTGTATGTAACGTTTTATAGTTATGTTATACGTTATATACGTACGTGTATGTTATATCACGGTTTGGAATTCCATGTAACTTGCTACTGCCATTCTTTTTACATAGGTCTATGTGCTCGTATGTATGTTGCTCTTGCCTTGCTTTTTTGTGCATATGCATATATGATATTTATTTATTTGGGACATGTGAATCTTTATGTTGTTTCGTGCTTGCTTACTATGTATTCATGTTACATCCGGGATATAAACTGTCAATGCGGTGACCTTGGTATATAAATGTGTATTATGTTACTGTGATATATGACCCATAATATATGGTTTTTTACATATAATGTATGTCTTATACAGTATATAATATATATATTATGTATGTTACAATATACTATATAGTTTTTAAATATGTATTTATATATCCTATGCGACATTAAAGTATGTGTTCTAAATATATGTTTTTATAAACTTTGTATCAAGCATGGTTCGAAATATTACACATATATGGCTACCCTAAATTTGAGTTATGGTTTTTATGTAACTATGTAAATATGTATATGATATATTTATGACTATATTTATGAGTAAAGTTTATATGTATGATATATGCATTATGTATGTATATACGTGTTGTATCTAATGGCTTGAGAAATCGTGTATATATATATAGCCTCTACCATGATGTTTTTCTTTATATGTATGGAAGTTTGTATATATGATTGCAGCCATAGTAGAAGTTAGGGTCTGTTTTTTCTAATGTATAGGTGCGTATGTATTTGTATGTAATGTTTTATAGTTATGTTAAACGTTATATACGTACATGTATGTTATATCAAAATTTGGAATTCCATGTAACTTGCTACTGCCATGCTTTTTTCTTTTTACATTGGTCTATGTGCTCGTATGTATGTTGCTCTTGCCTTGTTTTTTTGTGCATATGCATGTATGATATTTATTTATTTGGGACATGTTAATCTTTATGTTGTTTAGTGCTTGTTTACTCTGTTTTCATGTTACATCCCGGATATAATCTGTCAATGCGGTGCTCTTTTACTCGGGAGTAAACGTGGCTAGTACTAGACGTAGTGGTGGTGGTCTTTGGTTTATTCTTGAATAACAGGGCCCTTAAAATTTACTCGCATGTATAGCCAAATTTTGGCTTAATCGTCACTTTAACTAGTAAAATCCAATATTAACAAAGCGGTAATTTATTTGGTACCGATTTCCAAGCGTAGTGGGAGTGCGAAAGCTTCCCCACTCGTAATAGACTCCCGAACCTCTTTGAATCTCTGGTTTTATTTTCGGTGTTCGATCTACCTAATTACACCTTTTTAGCGATCCATTTCAAAATTATCGCTACAACATGGCGACTTTGCTAGGGACCTTTTTACTTTTTACAAAAAAAGAGAGTTAGGCCTAAAAAAGTTTACCGCTTATTTAATATGGGAAGTTGTGAGTTAAAGTGACAATTAAGTTGATATTTGTTTATAAATGCGAGTTTATTTTAACGCATTTAAAATTTGACATAAACCTGTCCTTTTTCGTATGGGCCTAGTAAGTACCTTCAGGGCTCGTGTACCCTATGTTTTCGTGGGAATATCGTTTCCCCATATGGACATAGCAAATGGGTCCCCCTGAATTGTACTCGGTTGAAAGGCACCTATACCGAGGGCCTTGCTACCCTTAGTAGGGGACAGCGAGGACAGTTCAGGTACCCTCTTAGTACAAAAAACTGCATGTAGAGAACATAGAAAGCCCACCCCTTTTAGAGCCATGAGGTCAAACCTAGGTTTTTAGAAAACATGTGAATAGGTTTGTTTTGTTTCGATGCTTTCTTTATTTCCCGTTTTTACATATTTGTTGATTCTATCCGATACTGACTTGTTTCCTTTTATGTTTTATTTTGTTTTGCATATGCATTGCATATCATGAAGGCATTGATTCAAGTGGTTTGCCTGAGTTGAAATCTTTCACCATGGATAAAAGGTATCTTAAAAAGGAAGACATCAATGCAGCCGTCCGACTTTTGTCAGAAGTCAACAAAGGGTGTAAGGAGATAGCTTACCGAGCGAGCGTATAGTGGAGGTGTATACTTACATTAGTTTATAGGAAATGATTTATGGGAATTCAGACAGATTCTGGAAGAATAGGATCAACGATTGCAGAATTTGTTATGAGAAAACTATGATGATACGCACACCTGATGTATGTCCAAGTTAATCAGCCCTTGTTTGGAGCCATCTTTCAGTTTTGGAATCCTGCCTTCTGCTGCTTCACTTTTAACAGGAAAGACCTGATGACTGCGGTGGAGGAATATACAACTTCGCTCAATCAGAAAAACATTCATAAGGTCTGGATTTACACAAAGCCATCAAAGTCTCAAAATTATTCTTTGAAGCTTAGAACCTTAGCCGGAATGAATGAGGATTGGGTCAAAGGTTTGATTCAAAACCGAGGAGATAGCACCACCTTTTCATGGGAATGCATTCAAGACATTATACCTACGCACCCAGACGAGGTCATGAAGATGGATTTGTTCGCTTTGGGTATTTGTGGCTTGATCATTTTTCCTCGAGTCGTAGGTAACATTGATGTTGCCATCTTGAAATTGTATGAGAGCATGAAGAAGAAGGGCAATCCGGTAACGGATATCTTGACTGAAACTTTCATTTCCTTGAACGCGGGCCGGAGGCATGAAGAGGGGCATTTTAGGGGGTGCGCACAGTTGCTCCAGGTATGGATTCAGAGTCATTTCTAGAAGACACCAACTATGGTTTTGCCCATATTTTTTTTTCGCGGATTTTCCCCTTTGTGAGAGTACCTTACGAAGGAGTGGCAAGTGGAGCAAAACAAGCAAAAATGGACAAAGATTTTTAAGAATCTCCGGGATGAAGACATTGTGTGGAGGGAACCTTGGCTCGGTAGTATACGTCACTTCGTGTATAGATGTAGGGACTATGAATGGTTGATGATGTCAGGTTTGCATGGTGGAATTGCTTGCGCCCCTTTATTGCTGTTGAGGCAATTTGGGTCACGACAGTTTGTTCCCATAACCTTTTGTTTGAGCGCTACCGAGTTCGCATTCAAGAATGAATTTAGGGCAAAGGTCCAAGCTGCCTCTAGAGCATGGGATCACTGTTCTCGTATAAAGGTAGAAGCGGATAAAAAGTGCATGTTCACCCCAGACTATGCCTTCTGGATGCGGAAGAGAATTAATGATAAGATTCTAGAGCCTGATAAAGGATCGACTATGTCACTCAAGGAGCATTTAAAGAGCCCTTTTCGAGACTGATATCCTAAGAAGCGAATTGGAGGAGGTCAAAAAAAGGACGGATGCGTTACGAACCGAGCACGCAAGTGAGGTTTAGAATGCTAGCTTAGAGATGGACGAGCGAGATAGGACTATCAAACAGTTAATGAATCTCAATGCGGACCTAAAGGAGAAGAATACTCTCTACCAAAGCGATACTCTTAAACTTCAAGATTTAGTGAAGAATGCCGAGCGGAAGAAGTTACTAGCTGTGGAAAATAAAGGATGAACGTGATACGCTTAGTCGAGGAGGAAAGAAAGAAAGGTAAACAAGTGATCAAAATAGAGATAAAAAAGAGCGGGCAAACCATTGAGAGTGAGAGAAAGGCTGATTGAGAGAAAATTCAACGGGAAAAAGCAAAAGCTAAGCAAGAAGTGGAGAAAATCAAGCAAATGGTGAATGTAGAGAAGGAGAATACTGCCGTGTGGAAGAGAAAATCAGAAGAAAGAAAAAATCAAGTGTTTGAAATGCAAAGATTGTACAACTCCACCCTCAAAAGTTTGAGTCAGAGCCAAGCCCATAACACACGGCTTGAAGAGATGATTATGGGTTTAGATCAGTCTTTTAAAGAGTATCGTGCCCAAAATGGTTTTGTTAAGCTCCATGCTACCCAACAAGAGAATAAAGCACTCCAAAATCAGATCAAGACATTGGAGGCCACTGTTCAGGATTACCTTGGAAAAATTGTAGTTCTCAAAAAAGCTACGAAAGGAGGAGACAATTATTGGTTGAGGCGTCTCCGTGAGGCTACAAGCATGATTCAGGACTGGGATGACTTTCACATGAATCTGATGGTACAGGTACAAGAAGTCGCTAGGCATGTGAAGGACTTGGCAACAGAAGCTGAAACGCTCCGCCCGTTTATAGCTCTAGACATGGAAGAGGCACCAAGGTTAACTCAGGTGCTTGAAGCAATGGGGAGTTAGGAGCTAGGGCTGTGCCATATCTATAGGAATTTATGTTTCTTGCTTTGTAATGAGAACCTTTTTAATCTTCAATGAAAGTTCTTCAAGGACAACCACCAATGGAATCAATGCTTTTATTTGCATACATTCTTACATCCCATGTCAGGCATCGCATAACACATATAACATGCATTAATTGACTATGCAATATGATTAATAATAAGAATGTTTAACAAAGAGAGAGAATTCGAAGGGTAAATTGCAATCATTCGACACTCGTACCACACCCGTTTACAAACAAGAATAATGGAGCAAGGCTTTGAAAAATTGGAAGTCGATCATATAAGTCAATTAGAACGAACACAACAAGAATTGAGGGACACCATCATCAAATCTCAACAGGACGTGATGAGAGAGATGTCCTAGATGTTGTAATCTAGCTTAAGATAAGGCCTGAAAGAGAGGGGCGTTGTCGAGAATCCTACTCAAAACTCGGGGGGGGCAATCATATGCCCCAACTTCTAAGAATACCCTCTTCATTGACCCTTCATTGAACCCTCCACAAGGGGTATCTTTGTCTCAACAAGCCGGCACTGAAACCCCATTTCAAACTGGCGTATCCTTTGGGAACATAAAAAATATCAGGGATAACATCCAGATTTTGATGAGTTGGAAAAACTAAACCAGATGAAGGCAGAATTCTCAGAACAATTGGGGGACACTCGGAAGGATCTCGAAGAAAAGATTTGAGTAAAAGAAGATGAAGAAGGCTCTTATGGATTGAACGCCTGAAAACATAGTTTGGTCCTAGATGTGGAAATTCCATACAAATTCAATACTCTAGAATTTGAGATATTTGATGGGACGACTTTCCCCATCGCACACATTATCATGTTTTGCCAAAAAATGGTTGGATTCACCGATAATGAGAAGCTTCTGATTCATTGCTTTCTGGATAGCTTAGTGGGGCCCACCTCGGGGTGGTACAATCAGCTAACATGAGCCCAAGCCAAGTCGTGGAAGGATTTGGCCAAAGCTTTCACTGACCAATACAAGCACATAACCGATATGGTCCCTAATCGACTTCTGTTGCAAGGAATAGAGCAAAGGTACAACGAGATCCTCTGGGAGTATGCTCAAAAATGGCGCGATGTGGTAACACAGGTTCAGCCTCTGCTTTGTGAAAACGAGATCTCATTGATGCTCATAGACACATTAAAGGGGACACTCTATGACCTTTTGTCAGCAATCTTATCAGCAACTTTGTAGATATGGTCATGACTGGCGAGCGTGTTGAAGTTGCCATTAAAAGTGGAAGGATTGATAGAGGCAAACCATCGTGCAAACATTTATAGAAGAAAGATCACAAAGTTAACAACATAGACTTTTATGAAGCTGTAAAGAACCTCACTATCTCCCAACCCCATGCCGCGACGAGAAATACGCAGAACTTCAACAAGAAAGAAGAAATGGGACCTAAGAAAGAAGGGAAGAGTCGGTCTTTCACTCCACTACAAATCTCTTACAAGGAACTCTACTCCTAGTTGTATAAGGAGAATTTAGTTTGACCTATCATGTTGCTCCCTTTAACCCACCTTACACAGCGTGGTATGACCCTAAGGCACACTAAGAATACTACGTCGATGTTCTGAGGCATTCGATTGAAAACTATATGGCGTTTAAGAAATTTGTCCAAAATTTGATCTAGACTGGAGTATTATAGTTGGGGGAACCAAGTACAGCCAACAAACCCTTACCAAATCATGGGGGTCGAAGCATAAGCGTCGTTGAAGAAAAGTATGCCAGAAAAGCTAAAGTGAGCGTATCCAAAGTCTAGACCCTGTTGTGGTGGGTTTTTCAGTAATTATGCATGGCACGCCTCATCGACCAGGGAAAGGTGATCGTGAAGAAGGATTGTGGCTCGTATTGCTAAGATTGTATGGAGTTCCGTTAATTAAATTAGGATATGATGGATAATAGAGAAATTAAGTTTTTTGAAAAGGAAAAAGGAAAGAAAGAATCAGAAGTGTGTGTGTCAGATAGTCAAGATATCGGATACAGTGTAAAAATACCATTTGTCCTTGATCTCAAGCCCGGAGAAAAAAGTGCACCTAAGGCGGTCCCCAAGGTCATAATTTCTACCCCAACATATTTTCCTTTCAAGGAAACACATATGGTCCCATGGAAATATACCGCAAGCGTTTCGGCACTAAGATCCTCCAGCTTAGAAGAAGGTATTGACGGGGACAAAACCTGCTTCGGAAGGGCCTATGGAACTAAGACCCAAAGTGTAACACCCCCTACCTGGGCTAGTAGCAACCCGGCTCGGGAACGTTACTTAACAAGCAAGCAATGGCAAGACAATGAACAAAGCATTCGAATTATAGAAGAACAAACAAGTAATCATACTTACTTATCTAACAAGTAAGCTCTCATTTGATTTCAAATGAAACTAAGGCATTCGAACAAGGCCAAAGCAACCATTCATACATTACTTATCATGCAAGTAACCACACAATTGATTCTTATTCCAAACTATCCATTCGAATAGGTCACTAAGTTTAATTTATTTCATGCTTTCATTACAAGATACTACATTATCAATACAATTCACTTCATTTTATCCCTATACTCATTCGATTTGATCTAAGACAATAACCTAATTCCATTTCATTTCTTTGTACCTTAGACTTATATAGGTTCATCTTAACTCAAATTGCTAACATTTCTTGATCAAACAAATTACATGTACTTGGTTCCATTCGAGCATATTTCCATACCTTATGCATTCGGCAATCCACTATAGAAGTATACATAACACATACATCAAGGTATATTTACATATAAGTGACCCTTTAGGTCCAAGTCATTCGAACGGGAGGTAATCGATCATGGTTCATCTCATACTACTTTCGTTTCAGGCATACACATGTACTTTAAGCTATAATTTTCAGTGGCTCAAGTAATCTAACTCAAACATTAGATCATTTAATTCTAACATCAAATGCACCGCAAAACATCATCCATTTCATGCCAGCTAAGTTCATTACATACTTGATACTAAATACATAACATGGTAGGCCCATCAAGACATTATATACAAGCTTCAAAATGCATGATCAAGCTATCTATATACATCTAGTGCCACCATTCTAGGAGATATACAAAACAAGTATGGAATCATACTTTAACTATGCTTGTGTGACTTGCTTCTTACTCAAGGAATCAAGCTTCAAGATCAAGCAACGGTTGAATCCTTTAACCTATAGTTGGGAAGAATGAAATAAGAGTGATAAGCACAAGATTGTACTTAGTGAGGTAGTAACTAGTCTATCCATTTTTTATTTCAAGTTTCATGTCTTTTAATCAAGTATATACCTAGCTAAGGCTTTCAAGCATTAGAGTGATCTTAGCTTGGCTTTCAAGCATTAGAGTGATCTTAGCTAGGCTTTCAAGCATTAGAGTGATCTTATCTAGGTTTTCAAGCATTAGATTATCCTATGTAAGGAAATCAAGTATCCGGCCAACAAGGTACAAGCAACAAGAATTCATACTTCAAGAATCAAGCACACATGCTTGCAAAACAAGAAATCAAGGAGTCATGCTTTCAAGTCAAGTAACATGAAATTTCATGGCATTCAAGACAAGTAACATATAATGTAGGATTGTTATTTCAATTGTTATTCATTAAAAAAAACCCCTTGGTACCTAGTTTGTATAGGTAATCGAGTCTCCAACCAATTGTCGCCGCAAGATGTACTGTAGTGCTGGTAAACCCTCCTACTGTCACCAAAGACCACATACGTACCCTCCGTCTGTCGCCAAATAGGGGCCTTAGCCCTGGACCGTAGTACACCCTTACACAATGAGCTCTAGGCTCTAAGGCATGCCCTTCTACCTAGTCCAACTAGCTACCAAGGTTGTTCGATTTACCATTTATTCAAGTGTTTTCAAGATCAAGATCATGTCAAGCAAGTTCATTTCATATTAGGCCCTTAGGCCATTGAGCCATAGCTCACATGTCATGTAGTTTCACGTTTCATTTCATCAAGATGAGATGATATGATATCTCAAACAAGTCTTTAGCATTTGATCTCATTGCATCATAACGCATACAAGCATCCATGCTATCACTTAATCATGCATAAGCATTCGAAATAGACATGTATTCAAGGATAGGATCAGGTTTCATGTATTAATTTAATCATCCTTCCCTTATTAGGTCAAGTTCATGATTGGATTCATTTAACATGTCAAGAATGTAAAAAGAATACATTGGCTAGGACCTAGTCCTAACCCTATAGGTAACTACACTCACAATACTCCAAGCTAGCTAGTCTTGGATCCACACTCCTTTGTTCTTGGCTTTAGATTGTTCCAATATTTTCTCTTCCACCAAGTTCAATCCTGGTTCTAACACATTACAAGCAAACACATATCAAGACAAGTTCACAAAGTCATTCAATTCAAGACAAGGTCATTAAATCAAGCAATGTTACAAGCATATAACACTCACATATTGGGCAGCATGCTCATGTACATTTTCCATTACTCTTAACTACACTTTTCTACATTCTACTTCATGTAAAACAAGGCATATTCCAAGGCCTAACTGTTTACAAGATAGTTTACAAAATACCACAAAACATTGTGCATTTGCCTACGCAGCTGCTGCCAGGTAGCTTGCACTCTAGTCGCTAAATTGTGCATAACTTTCATTCCCTACGTCGGAATTTCAATTGGTTTACACCGTTGGAAAGCTAACAAGATTGTATATATGACCATATAAGGCTTGATTTTTGGTTCTTTTCCAATTCATACAGTTTTTAACTTAAAGACAAGGTAACCTGCTTTACTGGACAGTTTGCACTGTCCCTAGTGTTTCTTCTCTACATTTCAGTATACAACCCAGAGTTCAGTTCTGTCTTCTCCTAGTGAATTTAGACATACCAAGGTTTTGTCTATAAAAATTAAGCCTTAAATTCATTATACACAATTTTAAGTGATTTTTCAACGTCACTGCCCAGAACAGAGCATTCTGGGCAGATTACACTAGGTTGGATTTCTAGCTTCTTAACTCATTTCAGCAAGGTCCTAACATGGCAATTCTATTCATGTTCATGTTCATACATGTCTAGGTCATCATAATTCACCTAGGAATGTTCATAAAACAGGGCATAATCATTTTGAACCTAGTTTGATCTATTTGATCACATTTGCAAATCTAATTCATCAACTAGGCAGTCCATTACCTAATTTAACTAGTTCAATTAGGTGTAGTCACATTTCCAGCAGCACATGTATTCAATTCAATCTTCTTTTTACCTAGAAACATGATCAAAACAGGGTTCTATGTTCATTTAACATGTTTACACAATTTCTCAATCAAAACAATCCCTATATCACATTGGTTACTAGAAATCAAGATTTCAAGTTTACATTGAAGCTAGCATGTCCCTAACATGTATAACATTCATTCAATTTCATCAAGGCAAAAAAAACATTATCAATAACTCATTCAATCAAGTTGCTAGGGAGGAAGGATTTAGAATTCACTTAAAATTTTCCTAGATATTCAATTTTCATTGTAACACCCTAAATCCTAGCTTAGAAGTGTTGGAATCAAATTGCATAAGTTGATAGCATAATTGAATCTAGAATTAAGCTAAATTGAATAGTCAAGGGTCTAATTGAAAGAATGTATGAAATAAGTGATCAAATTACAAAGGACCAACTTGATTTAAGTAAGAAAGATGAGGCTTGCATGATAAATTTCATGCTTCTCTTATTTGCCCTTGACTAATTATAGGATTAACAACAAATTAAGGATAGTTTAGTAACTTCACAAATCCACTAATATGGATAACCACATTGTCATCATCTTCTTCATTATGCTGGCCGAATAGAGAAAGAAACCTTGACAGAAATCAGCCATTGAAGAGAAAAATTAAGCTTGCATGTGTAGAGATTTTTCAAGGAAATTAAGCTATAAGCAAAGTAAGTATGATTCTACTTGTGTTCAATTGAATAGGCAATTATATTTATTGAATTGCACTATTTTGATGATTATAGATGAGATTTGCTATTGAATATGTTGTTAGATGATTGAATGGTTGTAGAATTATAAAAATTTGAAGAATGAAAGCTAGGTACAATGTTGGAAATCATGTGTTTGTGATAGTGTAATAAGCTAGGTTGCTGTAAAATTGAATTGTGTTGTTGAAGTGAGAATTGAATGATTAGAACTTAAAATTGAGCTATGGAATTAATGAATTGATTATGATCATGATTAGGTGAGGTAATTAAGGTGTTAAACAAGTTGAATTGTTAGTAACCAATGCTGGAAATGAAAGATAAAAGTATGAACATAGTCATGAAGCTTAGAAACTGTTTTGTTGAATTGAAATTGAGTAAACATGCAAAATTAAGCTTTGTAACCAACATACCCTATTTTGGCACCCTTGATTAATGGATTAAAATTGACTTAATATGTTTAGGATATCATATGAAATGAATTATAGGGCCAAAACATTGGTTAAAATGAATTTAGGGAATTAAAATGTGAATAGATACAATCTGCCCAGAATTGCTCTATTCTGGGCAGTCACTTTCAAAATTCACCAAAATTTCTATAGATCAAATTCAGGGATGAAATTTTGTTGACGTGATCCTTAGTATGTCTATTTTCATTAGGTGAAAACATAACTGAAAATTGGGTCCTATGCTAGAAACTGTAAATAGGAATTGTTGGACAGTGCAAACTGTCCAGGCAGTGTAACTACCTTGTGTTTGAACAATAAACTGTATTAATTGGCTAAGAACAAAAATGCAAGTCTATTATTGTCTTATATACAATTTTGTTATCTTTCCAACGGTGTATAGAAATCGAAATTCCAACGTACGGATTAAAATATATGACCATTGAAAGGGACAGTGTGCAAACTGCCAAGCAGTAGTGTTTTTTTTGTTGAAAGAACAAAAAAAAACAGTAGCTTTGGGACATTGTCCTGGGCAGTTTGGGACTGTTTTTACACCTAATAGCAAACTGTTTCAAAAATAGCTTTGGGACATTGTAACATGTCCAATTATGCTTTAAATGAAGTAATAACAATATGGAAATGAATTAGTAAGTAATGCTTTAGAGGAAGCATAAAAACAGTAGCTAAATGTTAGGTACAAAGGTGGTAATATTGCTACTATGATTGTGTGATATTATGTGCTTGTTTTGATGAAATGTGTATGTGTTATGCTTGCTAGACCAAGGGCAGCAAGTTGGGGAAGAAGAGGATAGGAGTGGACATCCCAAAGCTAGAGGCAAAGGGATTTGGATACAAGACCATTGAATTGCTAGGAGTATTGTGAGTGTAACTATCCTTAGGGTTAGGACTTAGGTCCTAACCAACCTTGCTATTTTCAATTCAATGAAATTTCCATGTAACATGACCTAATACATATTTGGTTAAATAAATTAAGAATGACATGTATGATAACTTGTTTGATGTCATGATTTATGTGTTTACTTGGGTGTTAAGCAAATGTAATGAAATGTTTGTCATGTTGCATTGCTTATGCCAAAGGTAAGAAGTGGCATGCTTGCTTGGATAATAAGGTACGCACATTGCATACATATGCATGTGTTTGTGATTGTTATACATGGCTGATTGAGATGAAATGGACAATGGTACACTTAGTATTCATGCTATTCGAATGGCATGGATAATTTTGTATTGGGAGTTAAGACTCCATAAGCCTAAGGGCTTGGCCTTTAAATGGCATAATCTTGTATTGGATCATGAAATATATAAAGCTTGAATGAAATGGATAATCAACAACCTTGGTAGCTAGTTTGGATAGATAGAAGGGCATGCCTTAGAATCATGAGCTCATATTGGCACTACGGTGCATATTGGCACTACGGTGCATATTGGTACGACAGTACATATTGGCACGACGGTACATATTGGCACTACGGTGCATATTGGCACTTCGGTGCATATGATGCATGTGAATTGAATGGATTGGTAACATGATATTGGTAACTTAGATTATAAGTAAGGAATGAAACAAAATGGTACCTAAATTAGTATGTTATGTATGTTGGTTTGCTTAATGTGGATTGATTGTATGAATTGTATGTCTTATAATGTTTGTTTTGGGGTTACTTGCACCGCAAGTCAAGTATTATGAGGCTACTTGTTCGACAAGTAACCTATCTATTGCTTTGTTTTTGCTTTGATAACGCTCTGGAATTGGATTACGACTAACCCAGGGATGGGGTGTTACATTTTTTGGTATCAGAGCTTTTGGTTGATTCTATAAGCTCACTTGCATCATATAGGATATTGTGCCACCTAGGAGATTTGATATAAGCTTGTGTTGTTGCTTAAATGTGTAAATGTGATAATTAAAACTCTAATTGTCCTGATTGAACTAGAATGTCAGAAACAAGATTGGGTCGGGATAATGAAAGTCTCGTAGGCTCCTCGAACAAAGGAGATAGTGTGAGGATGGAACAGAATCCTCCTCAGCAGCAAGCTCAACATCAAGCTCAGGCTGCTGCTCAACAATAAGCTCCTACTATCAATCTTGTACAGCAAGAATGCCTTACAAGTATGAAAGAGATGTTCAATCATCTCGTAACTGCCCTAAAACAAGATCACCCTATTCCTCCTACTGTTAATATGCCAAACCGAGCCCCTATTGACAAGATGGCTCAGCATCGGGCATATACCTTCACTGGCACCGATGAGGCTAATCCGGAAGTAGCCGAGTATTGGTTAGATGCCATTACTCGCATTATGACGAAACAATTGCCATGTCTTTATGAACATAAACTCGAGTGTGCTATCGCTCTATTGGTAGACAAAGAACTAAATTGGGGGGAAACCACTACTCTAACTGCTCACACAGAGTCTATTACTTGGAAGTTCTTCATTGATGAGTTCAGGAAGAAGTATATCAGCAAACAATATCTGGCCGAGCGCCAAAAATGATTCATGTATCTTAAACAAGCTGGTAGACCTATCGAGCAATATGTGAGCGACTTTTGCAATTATTGCAAGTATGGGTCAGAATATATCAAAATCGAGGCCGACAAGTGCCGAATGTTCATCGATGGGTTAAATGATGAATTAAGCCCGATATTCACTGCTTTAGGTATTACCGACTTCTAAAATTTGGTAAACCGGGTGATTGCTACTGAGGTGAAGATGAAACCCTCGGAAAGACGCAAGAGCGGACACTCTTGGAAAGACAAACGACCCAGGAATGATGGTAAGCCACACTGGCAATCAAAGAAGTCCAAACATTCCAAGGGATACTCTTCGAACTATATCCCTAATCAGAAGAGTAGTTACATTCTGAAACCTCAAACGGTTGTAAAGACTTCAGCCCCTATTGTTTCTGTTGATAGAACGGGGAATTAGGCTAAAGCTACTCAATACCCTCTTTGCAAGTTCTGTCAGAAACATCATACTGCTAGTGCAGAGTTTAATAGAATTTATGCTTCTCATGTGGAGCCTCTGATCATTATATCCGGGATTGTCCCCAGAATTCCAACAAGGCTTCGAATCGAACATCTGCAATTGCTAGCTCAACTCCTCCTAACCGAAATAAAGCACCCAGGCAAGCTTAATTCGGGAATCAGGGGAAACAGAAGGGCCCCTATTCGAATGCTCAGACTCATCAGAAATCTTGAGCCCCTGCTTGTATGTACCACATTCGTGGTAAAGATGATGAAGAAGCTCCCGATGTTATCACAAGTACCATTGAGTTAAATTCCAGTCCTGCTTATGCTTTAATTGATTCAGGGTCTACCCATTCATTTGTTTGTTATACCTTGATTAACAAGTTAAAATTGAAACCCAAAATTGTTGAATCAAATCTTGTAGTTTTGAATCCAAAAGGGGGGAAAACACCCATTAACTTGTGCCACAAGCAAGCTCTATTGACCATTCAAAACATACCCTTTCCCATTGATCTTTATGTCTTACCATATTGTGAATTTGACTTGATTTTGGGGTTAGATTGGTTAAGTAAACACGAGTCCTGGGTAGATTGCAAAAATCGGAGATTGTATCTCTGGTTTAGGGAAAGAATCCATTCTCTTAATAGACAAGAAACCAACTTCCATCTTTGCTAAGATGATTCTCCAAGATGAAATTGAATTTTGTTTGCCTAGCATGCCTGTCGTTTCTGAATTCACTGATGTTTTTCTTGAGGAACTCCCTAGTGTCCCTCCGACCAGAGAAGTTGAGTTCGGGATTGAAGTTCAGCCTGAAACAGCTCCAGTGTCCATTACACCCTATAGAATGGCACCTGTCGAGTTGAAAGAATTAAAGAAGCAACTTCAGGAGTTGCAAGATAAAGGTTTCATACAGCTTAGAACTTCTTATCGGGGTGCTCCAGTCCTGTTCGTGGAAAAGAAAGACGGGACTATGCGGCTCTGTATTGACTATCGTTAGTTAAACAAGCTCACTATCAATAACCGGTATCCCCTGCCCAGAATTGAAGATCTTTTTGATCAACTTAAGGATGCTGCCGTATTCTCTAAGATCGACCTTCGATCGGGGTACTATCAAATGAAAGTGAAAGAACAAGACGTGCCCAAGATAGCCTTTCGTACTCGGTATGGCCACTTCAAATTCCTCGTAATGCCATTTGGGTTAATGAATGCTCTGGCTGCTTTCATGGATCTCATGAATTTGGTATTCAAGCCCTATCTTGACAAGTTCGTGGTCGTATTCATCGACGACATTCTAGTGTCCTATCAGAATAAGGAGGAACATGTTGAACACCTCTGAATTGTCTTGCAAACACTATGAGAACATCAATTGTATGCCAAGTTCTCCAAATATGAATTTTGGTTACCAAAAGTTTCTTTTCTCGGCCACGTTATCTTGACTGAAGGAATCAAAGTCGATCCAAGCAAGGTTCAGTCTATTCTAAATTGGAGACCTCCGAAGAATGTAAGCGAGGTCCAAAGCTTTCTCAATTTAGTCGGGTATTATAGAAGATTTGTTAAGGGCTTTTCCTCTATTGCCGCAAGTCTTACCAAGCTTACCCGCAAAGATACACCTTTCGTTTGGTCGGAGAACCAACAACGAAGCTTTGATCAACTTAAGCAAGCTCTGACTCATGCCCCGATACTCATCCAACCAGAACCGGGCAAGGAATTCACTGTTTACAATGATACTTCTCATCTAGGACTCGGTTGTGTCTTGATGCAAGATGGGAAAGTAATTGCTTACGCTTTAAGGCAAATGAAGCCACACGAGTCTAATTATCCAACACGCGACCTGGAACTAGCGGCTATCTTATTTGCTCTCAAGATACGGAGACACTATCTATACAGAGAGAAAAGCAATGTATTTACCGATCACAAAAGTCTCAAATACCTCCTAACTCAGAAGGACTTGAATCTGAGGCAAAAGAGATGGCTCGAATTACTTAAGGATTACGACTTGGCTATCGACTACCATTCGAGGAAAGCAAACGTAGTCGCTGACGGCCTTAGTCGCAGACCATACTGGGTAAATCCTAAATCTAGAATTCTGCTTAAATTCATTTGAATCATGCCTTCACTTGTTTTGCAAACAATGAATTTATAGCTTCCTTAAGCTACAAGTTATTTTTTGAACATTCCTTGAAATGCAAGTAACCCATTCGAATAAGAATTGTGCTTAAAATACTTGTAACCATTGAAATTGAATCTTTCTTAGCTTGTAAGAAAGAATTCAAACAATGCCTTGTAATACAATAAACAATTTGAACAGTGCCTTGCATTACAAGAAATCTATTGAAAATCATTCTAATGACCTTATTAATTCTTTCGTAGCTACTACGGCTGTCGATGCTCATTTCTGACTATCCAAGAGTCAGAATTTTTTGTCTGAACTTCAAGTTCAATCCGATTTCATCTTGAGAATTAAAGAACTCTAGCTAGTTGATCTAGATCTTCAGAAGATCATATCTAAGCTTACTTCTGAGTATAGTTCTACTTCTCCCTAAAGTCAAATAGACTCCTCTATTTCAAAGATATAGTTTGTATTCTTAACAGTGAGGAACTAAGACAAGAAATGTTGAAAGAAGCTCATCAAAGTACTTTCTTGATCCACCCTGGATCGGTTAAGATGTATAAGGACCTAAAGCCACTATACTGGTGGCCAGACATGAAATCTGCAATTACGAACTTCGTATCCAAGTGCTTAACATGTCAAAGAGTCAAAATCGAGCATCAAGTCCCTACTGGATTGCTTCAACCTATTGAACTTCCCCAGTGGAAGTGGGATCGAATTATTATGGACTTTGTCACCGGTCTTCCTTCTACTCCAAGAAAGAATGATGTTGTATGGGTGATTTTTGATAGATTCACTAAATCTACTCACTTCATCCCTGTTCGTATGAATATGAGTTTGGAAACCTTTGTCGAGCTGTACATTCATGAAGTGATTTGGTTACACGGTGTACCTACATCAACTTTCTCTGATCGTGACCCTCGATTCACTTCTCGATTCTGGAATTCTCTGCATAAAGCTATAGGAGCTAAAGTACATCTTAGTACAACCTTTCATCCTCAATCGAATGGCCAATTTGAGATAATCATTAAAGTGTTAGAAGATATGCTACGAGCTTGTGTTATTGACTTCGGGAAGAATTGGGAGAAATCCCTACCTCTTGTGGAGTTTGCCTACAACAATAGCTATCAATCTTCTATTCAAATGGAACCATTTGAAGCTCTATATGGTAGAAGATGTAGAACTCCTCTATGATGGTCTGAATTGGGAGAAAACAAAGTATTGGGACCTCAATTGCTTCGAGAAACCGAAGAACAAATCAAGATCATTCACGATCGATTGAAGGCAGCTTTCGATAGACAGAAAGCGTATGCTGATTTGAAAAGGAGAGATATCCAGTATGCTATTGGAGACAAAGTCTTCCTAAAGGTCTCACCTTGGAAGAAAGTGCTTAGACTTGGAAGAAAAGGGAAACTCAGTCCCCGATACATCGTACCAATTGAAGTTATTAAAAGAATCGATCCAGTAGCCTATCAATTAGCTCTTCCTAGAGAATTCGATAGAATACACAATGTCTTCCACGTCTAAATGCTCAAAAGGTATCAATCTGGTCCTTCACACATTCCTGAGCCTGAAGAAGTAGAATTGAATCCTGATTTGTCCTACGAAGAGGAACCTATTCAGATTCTTGACCAGGAAGTAAAGAAGCTTCGGAACAAGATTGTTCCCCTTGTTAAGATCTTATGGAGAAATCATAAGGTGGAAGAAGCAACCTTGTAATCTGAAGAAGTCATGCGGAAGCAATATCCTCACCTATTCGATTCAGGTAAATTCGAGGACGAATTTAATTTAAGAGGGAGAATTGTAACACCCCAAATCCTAGCTTAGAAGTATTGGAATCAAATTTCATAAGGTGGAAGTAGCAACCTTGTAATCTGAAGAAGTCATGCGGAAGCAATATCCTCACCTATTCGATTCAGGTAAATTCGAGGACGAATATAATTTAAGAGGGAAAATTGTAACACCCCAAATCCTAGCTTAGAAGTATTGGAATCAAATTGCATAAGTTGATAGCTTAATTGAATAGTCAAGGGTCTAATTGAAAAAATGTATGAAGTAAGTGATCAAATTACAAAGGACCAACTTGATTTAAGTAAGAAAGATGAGGCTTGCATGATGAATTTCATGCTTCTCTTATTTGCCCTTGACTAATTATAGGATTAATAACAAACTAAGGATAGTTTAGTAACTTCACAAATCCACTAATATGGATAACCACATTGTCATCGTCTTCTTCATTACATTGGTCGAATAGAGAGAAGAAAATAGAGCAAAAGAAACCTTGAGAGAAATCAGCCATTGAAGAGAAAAATCAAGCTTGCATGTGTAGAGATTTTTCAAGGAAATTAAGCTAGAAGCGAAGTAAGTATGATTCTAATTGTGTTCAATTGAATAGGCAATTATATTTGTTGAATTGGACTGTTTTGATGATTACATATGAGGTTTGCTATTGAATATGTTGTTAGATGATTCAATGGTTGTAAAATTATAAAAATTGGAAGAATGAAAGCTAGGTACAATGCTGGAAATCATGTGTTTGTGATAGTGTAATAAGCTAGGTTGCTGGAAAATTGAATTGTGTTGTTCAAGTGAGAATTAAATGATTAGAACTTAAAATTGAGCTATGGAATTACTGAATTGATTATGATCATGATTAGGTAAGGTAATTAAGGTGTTAAACAAGTTGAATTGTTAGTGACCAATGCTGGAAATGAAAGAAAAAAGTATGAACATAGTCATGAAGCTTAGAAACTATTTTGTTGAATTGAAATTGAGTAAACATACAAAATTAAGCTTTGTAACCAACTTACCCTATTTTGGCAGCCTTGATTAATGGATTAATATCGACTTAACATGTTTAGGATATCATATGAAATGAATTGTAGGGCCAAAACATTGGTTAAAATGAATTAGGGAATTAAAATGTGAATAGATACAATCTGCCCAGAATTGCTCTGTTCTGGGCATTCACTTTGAAAATTCACCAAAACTTGTATAGATCAAATTCAGGGCTGAAATTTTGAGGACATGATCCTTAGTATTTCTATTATCATTAGTTGAAAACAGAACTTAAAAATGGGTCCTATGCTGGAAACTGTAAATAGGAATTGTTGGACAGTGCAAACTGTCCAAGCAGTGTAAATGCCCTGTCTTTGAACAATAAATTTTATTAATTGGCTAAGAAATAAAATGCAAGTCTATTATGGTATTATAGACAATTTTGTTTTCTTTCCAATGGTGTATAGAAATCAAAATTCTGACGTACGGATTAAAAGATATGGCCATTTAAAGGGACAGTGTGCAAATTGTCAGGCAGCAGTGTCCTGGACAGTTTGGGACTATTTTTGCACCTATTAGCAAACTGTTTCCAAAACAGTTTTGAGACATTGTAACCTGTCCAATTATTCTTTAAAATGAAGTAATAACAATATGGAAATGAATTAGCAAGTAATGCTTAAAAGGAAGCATAAAAATAGTAGCTAAATGTTAGGTACAAATGTGGTAATATTGCTACTATGATTGTGTGATATTATGTGCTTGTTTTGATGAAATGTGTATGTGTTATTCTTGCTAGACCAAGGGCAGCAAGTTGGGGAAGAAGAGGATAGGAGTGGACATCCCAAAGCTAGAGGCAAATGGATTTGGATACAAGACCATTGAATTGCTAGAAGTATTGTGAGTGTAACTATCCTTAGGGTTAGGACTTAGGTCCTAACCAACCTTGCTATTGTTAATTCAATGAAATTGCCATGTAACATGACCTAATACATATTTGGTTAATTAAGGGAAGAATGACATGTATGATAACTTGTTTGATGCCATGATCTATGTGTTTACTTTGGTGTTAAGAAAATGTAGTGAAATGTTTGTCATGTTGCATTATGCCAAAGGTAAGAAATGGCATGCTTGCTTGGAGAATAAGGTACGCACAATGCATACATATGCATGTGTTTGTGATTGTTAGACCTGGCTGATTGAGATGAAATGGACAATGGTACACTTAGTATTCATGCTATTCGAATGACATGGATAGTTTGGATAGATAGAAGGGCATGCCTTAGAATCTTGAGCTCATATTGGCACTACGATGCATATTGGCACTAAGGTGCATATTGGGACGACGGTACATATTAGCACTACGATGCATATTGGCACTACGGTGCATATTGGTACGACGGTACATATTGGCACGGAGGTGCATATTGGCACTACGGTGCATATTGGCACTTTAGTGCATATTGTTAAGATTTGATTATCCAGTAAGTTACTTACCAAGGATGTTGAAAGATGGCTTAATAATCCAAATGAACATTACTTGTATTGTAAGAAACTTGTATGAACTTCCTTGCTTTGAAAGAAATGTATAGATGAATGGCTTTGTGTATGAATGCCTACTTGATAATTTGAGTGTTTGGTTGCTTGCCCTCTAAGCATGATGTTTGAATAGCCTATGAGAATCATGATGGATGTTGTTATGTTGATTGTATGATATGTAAAGATTGCTTAAGTTACCTTATGCAATTCGAATATTCATGTGTCTTGTATTGATGGTCTTGATTCCTTGAATTACATGTAAACTTGGATATGTATGCTCTAAAATTGACTAGATTTAGTGTTACCTCACTAAGTACATAATTTGTACTTACCACTCTACTCTTCATTCTTCCCATAACAGATTAAAGGCATTATCAAGAGGATATCTTGGGTTTGAAGAAACACTTGAGGCAAGCTTGAAAGTATGAATTCATACTCTTTGTATACTCCTAGTTTGGTGGCACTAGATTTTGTAATAGGTAGCCTTGATCATGCATTTGAATATGTGTTTAAGACTTGTATGTGTAATGTTTGATGGGCCTATCTTGTAAGTAACTTTGATGACTTAAATTATATGTTTGAACCATGATGATATGTATATATATGAGTAAGAAGCTGCGGAAATTATGAAACAATGCAATGTTTGATGAAACCATGTATGATTCGAATGCTAAACAAATGTTGTATGATCATGCATTTGTTCCTATGTCTATTAGCATGATTCGGCAATGACAAGATTGAGGCTAAGGTATGTTTAAGAATGCAATAACAATGTATAAGCCAAGTATGCCATGAGATTGTATGACTTGATTGTAAAGAATCAAATGAATCGTGATTAGGGATTACATGTGGTTCGAATAGGTGCATGAAAGTGCAATAAGATTGTAAGTTGGATGCATCTATTAATCATGTTAATTGGTTGAATAAGTAGTTTCTTGAGATGCAAGTAAGCTAGTTAAAGCATGTTTAGTAATCCCCTAGTTTTATTCGAATATGGCAATTAGAATTGTATTAAGAATGAAAATTGAACTATGTTTAATAGAATCTTAAAGTGAAGTATGCCACACTTGTTTATTGTTGTCTGAATGATGCATGTGAATTGAATGGATTGGTAACATGATATTGGTAACTTAGATTATAAGTAAGGAATGAAACAAAATGGTACCTAAATTAGTATGTTATGATGTTGGTTTGCTTAGTGTGGATTGATTGTATGAATTGTATGCCTTGTAATGTTTGGTTTGGGGTTACTTGCGCTGCAAGTCAAGTGTTCCGAGGTTACTTGCTCGACAAGTAACCTATCTATTGCTTTGTTTTTGTTATGGTAACACTTCGAAACTGGGTTACGGCTAACCCGGGGATGGGGTATTACATTCATGCAAGCTTTCTTCCTCTCAACAATGGTGATTTTTCTTTCCTAAACGGCTGATGGGTGTTTCGGCCAAGGTGGAGAGGATGATAACAAGATGGCCACTTGGCCATGGTGTTATCACATGGATTGGCTTGTTGCCTCCACTTGGCAAATTTTGGTCAAATTGCTTCATAAATTCTTAATTACTCATCTTAATTGCATGGAATCCTATATTTACAATTTGTTACTATTTGATCTTCATGATTAGGCTACTTCTCTATCAATCCATGTAATTTAGTCACTAGGTTTAAATTAATTCTTCTAATTTATAGATTGTTTGTACAATTAAACTTTAATTGGTTTATAAAAAGTTACTAGGCCATGATTTGGGGTATTACAATTCTCCCCCCTTAAGATAAATTCATCGTCAAATTTACCTGAATCGAATAGGTGAGGATATTGCTTCTTCATGACCTCTTCAGACTCTCATATTGCCTCTTCTACCTTGTGATTTCTCCACAAGACTTTGACAAGAGGAACATTCTTGTTTCGAAGTCATCTAACTTCCTTGTCAAGTATCTGAACAAGCTCTTCTTCATATGATATATCAGGATTCAATTCCACCTCTTCGGGTTTAAGAACATGAGATGGATTAGACCTATATCTTCTGAGCATAGAGACATGGAAAACATTATGGATCTTATCGAATTCACTAGGAAATGCCAATCGATAAGCCACTGGACCAATTCTTTCAATGATTTCGAAAGGTCTGATAAACCAAGGCTGAGCTTTCCTTTTCTTCCAAATCTGAAGACGTTCTTCCAAAGAGATACTTTGAGGAAGACCTTGTCTCCAACGTTGTATTGGATGTCTCTCCTTTTCAAGTCAGCATAAGTTTTTGCCTATCAAAGGCTGCCTTTAATCGATCATGTATGAACTTCACTTGTTCTTCAGTTTCTCTGAGCAATTGAGGTCCTAAAACCTTGCTTTCTCCCAATTCAGACCAGCACAAGGGAGTTCTACATTTTCTTCCATATAGAGCTTCGAAGGGAGCCATCTGAATAGATATCTAATAGCTATCGTTGTAAGCAAACTCTACAAGGGGTAGAGATTTCTCCCAATTCTTTCTGAAGTCTATAACACAAGCACGTAACGTATCTTCGAGTACTTGAATGATTTTTTAGGATTGTCCAACTAATTGTAGATGAAAGGATGTACTAAGATGCACTTTAGCTCCTAAAGCCTTATGCAAGGAATTCAAGAATCGAGAAGCAAATCTGGGATCATGATCAAAGATTATAGCTGTAGGTACACCGTGTAATCGACTCACTTCACGGATGCATAGCCCGGCTAAGGTTTCCAAGCTCATATTCACTCGAACAGGGATGAAGTGAGTAGACTTTGTGAATCTATCAACAATCACCCATACAGTATCATTCTTTATTGGAGTGGAAGGAAGACCAGTAACGAAATCCATTGTAATCCGATCCCATTTCCACTAAGGGAATTCAATAGGTTGGAGAATTATAGTACAGACTTGATGCTCAGCTTTAACTCCTTGACATGTTAGGCACTTCGATACGAAGTCTGTGATAGCCGATTTCATGCTCGGCCACTAGTATAGTGGCTTTAGATCATTGTACATCTTAACTGATCCTGGGTGAATCGAGAAATAACTTTGATGAGCTTCTTGTAATATTTCTTGTCTTAATTCATCATTGTTAGGAACACATAGAGGAGTACATTCGACTTGAGGGAGAAGTCAGAATTAGACTCGGAGTCTAGCTTGGATATAATCTTCTGAAGATCTAGATTAGTTTGTTGGAGTTCTTTGATTCTCGAGATTAAGGTAGATTGAACTTGAAGTTCAGACAATAATTTTTGTCCTTTGATAAACGGAAATGAGCATTAATAGCCAAGGAAGCTACAAATGAAAGAACAAGATCATTAAGGTAAATTGTTTTTCAAGTAGTTTCTTGCAAAACCAGAAAGGTGCTCGAATGGATTACTTTTAATCCAAGTAAGTTCAAATTCGATTGAAATATTCTAGAATTTAGATTTAGGGGTTTACCCAAGTATGGTTTGCGACTAAGAGCATCAACAACCACGTCTGCTTTCCCCGGATGGTAGTCGATAAACAAATCGTAGTCTTTAAGCAATTCTAGCCATCTTCTTTATCTCAGATTCAAATCTTTCTCAGGATAAATTTGAGACTCTTGTGGTCTGTGAACAAGTTACATTTCTCCCCGTACAAGTATTGTCTCCATATCTTGAGAGCAAACACGATAGCTGCCAATTCTAGATCGTGTGTTGGATAGTTTGACTCGTGTGGTTTCAATTTCCTTGAAGCGTAAGCTACCACTTTTCCATCCTATATTAGGACACATCCTAGTCCTAAATGAGATACGTCACTATAGATAGTGAATTCTTTGCCCGAATCTGGTTGGATAAGAACTGGTACATGAGTCAGAGCTTATTTAAGTTGATCGAAGCTTCGTTGTTGGTTCTCCGACCAAACAAATGGCGTATCTTTGCGAGTTAACTTAGTTAAGCTTGCGGCAATGGATGAGAATCCCTTGACAAATCGCTGATAATACCCAGCTAAACCGATTAAGCTTCTGATTTCACTAATATTCCTCAGAGGTCTCCAATCCATGATGGATCGAATTTTGCTCGGGTCTACTTTAATTCCTTCTGCCAAGATAACATGGCCAAGGAACGGGACTTCCAATAGCCAAAATTCACACTTGGAGAACTTTTTGAGTTTGTAATACAATTCGAAGGTGTTCGAAGTGTTCTTCCTTATCCCGAGAATACACCAAGATGTCATCGATGAAGACGACCACAAACTTGTCAAGATAGGGCTTGAATACACGGTTCATGAGGTCCATGAAAGCAGCCAGAGCATTTGTCAATCCGAATGGCATTACAAGGAATTCAAAGTGGCCATATCGAGTACGAAAGGCTGCCTTGGGTACATCTTCTTCTTTTACCCTCATTTGGTAGTATCCCGATCGAAGATCGATCTTTCAAAATACCGAAGCATCCTTGAGTTGATCGAAGAGAACTTCTACCCTTGGGAGAGGATATCGATTCTTGATAATAAGCTTGTTCAATTGTCTGTAATCAATACAGAGTCTCACAGTCCCATCTTTCTTCTTCACGAACAAGACTGGAGCACTGGTTAGCCCGAAGGGCATAACTAGGAACCCATAGTGACCATAACGAGTCCTAAAAGTCGTTTTGGGTACATTTGAGTCTTGTATTCTCATCAGATAGTACCCCGATTGCATATCGGTCTTGAAGAAGACTTTGGCATCCTTAAATTGATCGAAAAAGTCCTTAATCCTCGGCAAAGGATACTTGTTCTTGATAGTGAGCCGGTTTAGTTGATGATAATCAATATATAGCCTCATTGACCCGTCTTTCTTCTTAATGAACAATACGGGTGCTCCCCAGGGTGCAGAGCTAGACCGAATAAAGCCTTTGTCTTGTAGCTCTTGGAGTTGCTTCTTGAGTTCTTTCAATTCATTAGGTGTCATTCGATAGGGTGTGATGGACACCGGAGTTGTTCTAGGTTGAACCTCAATCCCGAACTCTATTTCTCTGGTTGGGGGGAGACCAGGGAGTTCCTTGAGGAAACATTCATGAATTTAGATACAATTGGCATACTAGGTAAGCCTAATTCAAGTTCATCTTGCATAGTCATGGCAGCAAAAATTGAGGTCAGTTTTATATCAATTAGGAGGATTGATTCTTTCCCTAAACCCTGATGGTACAGTCTCCTATTTTGGCAATCTATCCAGGCTTCATGTTTGCTTAGCCAATCTAGTCCTAACACTAGATCGAACTCACAAGAAGGCAATACATAAAGGTCCATGGGAAAAGGTACATTTTGAATACTTATAGGACATTGCTTGCAAAAGAAGTTAATGGACGTGATTCCCCTTGTTGGGTTCGAAACTTCAAGGCTTTGCTTTACAATTTTAGGTTTAATCTCGAAAGACTATTTCCTTCATTTGAGGAGCCTACGAGACTTTCATTGTCCCAGCCAAGTCTTGTTTCAGACATTCTAAGTTCAAATAGAACAATTAGGGGTTCAGTTTAATAAGCAAGACACAAGCTATTCAATACAAGTCTCCTAGGTGGCACAAGTATCCTATATGATGCATGATAGCCCGATTTAGTCCTAGGATCGACTAAACCTAAAGCTCTGATTAAAAATAAAAATGTAACACCCCCTACCTGGGCTAGTAGCAACCCGGCTCGGGAGCGTTACTTAACAAGCAAGCAATGGCAAGACAAGGAACAAAGCATTCGAATTATACAAGAAAAAACAAGTAATCATACTTACTTATCTAACAAGTAAGCTCTCATTTGATTTCAAATGAAACTAAGGCAACCATTCATACATTACTTATCATGCAAGTAACAACACAATTGATTCTTATTCCAAACTATCCATTCGAATAAGTCACTAAGTTTAATTCATTTTATGCTTTGATTACAAGATACTACATTATCAATACAATTCACTTCATTTTATCCCTGTACACATTCAATTTTATCTAAGAGAACAACCTAATTCCATTTCATTTCTTTGTACCTTAGACTTATACAAGTTCATCTTAAACTCATATTGCTAACATCTCTTGATCAAACAAATTACATGTTCTTAGTTCCATTCGAGCCTATTTCCATACCTCATGCATTCGGCAAACAACTATACAAGCATACATAACACATACACCAAGGTATAGTTACATACAAGTGACCCTTTAGGTCCAAGTCATTCGAATGGGAGGTAATCAATCATGGTTCATCTCATACTACTTTCATTTCAAGGATACACAAGTACTTTAAGACAGAATTTTCGAGTGTCTCAAGTAATCTAAATCAAACATTAGATCATTTCATTCTAACATCAAATGCACAGCAAAACATCATCCATTTCATGCCATCTAAGTTTATTACATACTTGATAATAAATGCATGATCAAGCTATCTATATACATCTAGTGCCACCATTCTAGGAGATATACAAAACAAGTATGGAATCATACATTAATTATGCTTGTGTGACTTGCTTCTTGCTCAAGGAATCAAGCTTCAAGATCAAGCAACGATTGAATCCGTTAACCTTTAGTTGGGAAGAATGAAATAATAGTGATAAGTACAAGATTGTACTTAGTGAGGTAGTAACTAGTCTATCCATTTGTTATTTAAAGTTTCATGCCTTTTAATCAAGTATATACCTAGTGAATTTAGACATACAATTGTGTTGTCATTAAAAATTTCAGCCTTAAATTCATTATACACAATGTTTAGTGATTTTTCAAAGTCACTGCCCAGAGCAGAGCATTAGGTCGGATTTCTAGCTTCTTAACTCATTTTGGCAAGGTCCTAACATGGCAATTCTATTCATGTTAATGTTCATACATGTATGGGTCATCATAATTCACCTAGAAAAGTTCATAAAACAGGGCATAATCATTTTGAACCTAGTTTGATTTATTTGATCACATTTGCACATCCAATTCATCAACTAGGCAGTCCACTGCCTACTTTAACTAGTTCAATTAGGTGCAGTCACATTTCCAGCAACACATATATTAAATTCAATCTTCTTTTTACCTAGCAACATGATCAAAACAAGGTTCTATGATCATTTAACATGTTTACACAATTTCTCAATAAAAACAGTCCCTAATCAAGACTGTTTTCAATCATGTTCATATACTTCAAATTTCCAGCAACTATACATATACCCTATATCACATTGGTTACTAGAAATCAAGATTTCAGGTTTACATTGAAGCTAGCATGTCCCTAACATGTATAACATTCATTCAATTTCATCAAGGAAACAAAAACATCATCAATAACTCATTCAATCAAGTTGCTGGGGAGGAAGGATTTAGAATTCACTTACAGTTTTCCTAGCTATTCAATTTTCATGCAATTGATCTCATGCAAGCTTTCTTCCTCTCAACAATGGTGATTTTTCTTTCGTAGATGGCTGATGGGTGTTTCGGCCAAGGTGGAGAGGATGATAACAAGATGGCCACCTGGCCATGGTGTTATCACATGGCTTGGCTATTTTATCTTCATAATTAGGCTACTTCTTCATCAATCCATGTAATTTAGTCACTAGTTTTAAATAGATTCTTCTAATTTGTAGATTGTTTGTACAATTAAACTCTAATTGGTTTATAACAAGTTACTAGGCCATGATTTGGGGTATTACACAAAGGGGTAACTGGTGTAGGGCATTTCACGAGATATGGATGGTGTTATGCTCTAGAAGCACCCAAAGTAGATGAACAAAAAAAGAAAGGAAACCGAGGCTAAACCTGAGAAGATATTCAGAGAAGAGCCACCCCCAAAGATTAAAGAACCAGTCACAGAGGCCCAAACCCAAGAATTCATGAGGTTCTTGAAACACAATCAGTATAACGTTGTGGAGCAACTCCGAAAACAACCAGCCCAGACTTCAGTACTTGATCTATTACTGAATTGGAAAAAACATTGCGATGCTCTATTGAAGGTTCTGAATCAAACTTTTGTCACGAGTGGTATTTCGACTGGTAAATTAGACCGGACCGTCAGCCATATCACCACTAACTATTACATCACCTTCAATGATGATGAGATACAGGCAGAGGGTATGGGATGCACCAAGGCCTTGAACATCACCACTCATTGTAAAGGACACGTGTTATCGGGAGTACTGATTGATAACCACTCTGCTATAAATGTCATGCCTTTGGCTACCTTGCAACGCTAACCAATCGACAGTTCACACATGAAACCTTGTTAGAACACCGTACGAGCATTTGATGGGACCCAATGAGACATGGTTGGGAAAATTGAAGTACCCCTACTCATTGGCCCCCATAAATACACTATTGATTTTGTGGTCATGGATATTCGACCATCCTATAATTGTTTTTTGGGAAGACCATGGATACACTCGGTTGGCACCGTTCTGTAATACCCCAAATTGTACCCTAGAAGTATTGAAGCTAGAAATCAAAATTTGTTAACTTAATTGAGCTTAATCCTAAGCTAATTAGACTATCCTAGGACTAAATTGAAAGGACAAGAAATTTGGTGATCTAGTTGAAATTGTGACCAAATCGAAACAATTGGAGAATATAAAGATTGCACGATAAATTCATGAATTCCCATTTGCCCTTGGTTAATTACATGATTAAAGATTAAACAAAGGATAAATTAGACATTTCCTAAATCCATTATCTTAAGTTATCATCATCATCATCTTCTCCAATCTCTTCTTCATTTAGCCGAATATAGAGAAAGAGTAGGGAGAGAGAGAGAGAACTTAAGAGAAACGCCATTGTTGATGAATTGAAGCTTGCTAGGATTATCTATGTTCATGCATGTTACAATAATTTGTGTAAGTACCTTTCTTTTGTGATTACCGAATGTTGTTAGTGAAATTGCTTGGATTGAATAATTTATTTGGCTTTTGAGTTAGAAGCTGAATATTATGCTTGAATTAGATTAGAATCTGAGTTGTTGAAATTGAATTGAAAGCATGTTAACCGAATAGTAAGGATCTTGGTAGAATCATGCTAGTAATGTTGATATTGAAATCTGTTGAATACATGATGATACATGCTTAATTAGAAAATTGGATTGTTTTGAATAAATTAGTGAAATTGGACTGTTTTGGATTAAATAAGGGACTAGAAAGTTGAGTTAAATATAAGGGAAGATTTAATTGAATTCTAGTTAGTCTGGATTGCCAGGTTAACAAGGGAATTGGATTGTTTTAATGTGTTAATTAGCAAACTAGTGAAACAAGGACTAATCTGGAAAAGTGATTAAATTGAGGACTGAAATGAACTGTTTAGGCACCTATCTTAACATGTAAAAATAGGATAAGAACAATGGAAATAAGGGTCTAAGGGGATAAATTGAATTAGTAAGGGTCCTAGGTGAATTAACCCCTAAAAATGGACTAAACAACAAGCCAATAGATTCAAAACTGGAAAATTTGCTTGACTTTAATTGGAACTCTGTATTGATCTAGGAAGGATACAAATATGATCCATACATGAATGAATAGGTAATTGCTTTATCTTTCTGACGGTATAAATTAATCGAAATTCCGATGTGTAGATTAAAAGATATGAGCCAAATAGTAACTAGTGTGCAATCTGCCTGAGACAGAAAATAGTTTCGAGTTATAGTATAATCGTACTTGCTTGAATAAGCTTGTTGATTGAATTGAGTACTAATGATTTCTATGTGTTTTGTATGGTTTATTAGAATAAGGGATAGAAGATCTTGTTAAAGAAGAGGGGGTTGGTCAAGCTAATAGGAAGGATAAGGGAATCTATATCAAGGAGCAACACTAGGTTGCTTTTGCTAGGAGTTTTGTGAGTGTAGTTACATTTAGAGTTGGGAATTAGATCCTAACCAAATCAGCGTGTCTAAATACTTGTTGTGCCTTAAGCTTGAAATGAATCTAAATTCTATTGGTAATTGGTTAATAAAGGGAAGAAAAGATGTAATCAAGACTTGATAAGTTAATAACTTGGTAATGAAGCTAGATAATGAAAATGAGCGAATTGTGCTTACTTGTAATGCTTGATGTGTTCGAATGCATTGTTGGATTGATGATCTTGTCTGATGCTTGAGAATGCTTGATCACCTATGAATTGAACAAAGAATTATATGGCTTAAAGACCTAAAATGAAATTGACCTTGTTATGCTTGTTGCTTAATCACTTGACGTGTAATTGCTTGCTAATAAAAGACTCAACAAGTCCTTGGTTGCTAGTTGGTCATAGGTAGAACGGCATGCCTTAGAGTCTAGAGCTTGACTTAATACGAGAACATGTTTAGTACTTTGTGTACCTTGATACGTTGTGTAACAGAAACCTTTTTGTTCATGCACTTTGTGTACCCTGATACGTGGTGTAGCAGACATCTTCTTGTTTAGGTATCTTGTGTACCAACTTAATACGATAACATGCTAGGTACTTTGTGTACCGACTTGAGACTTGATTACCTAGTCCTACTATCTACCAAGGCAAAACAAGAATAAATGAACTTGAAACAAAGACTTGTAATCATGAATGAAGAGTGATCAAACTTGATGCTTACTAATGATCTTGAAATGAAAAGAAATTACACGGATGATTGAAGTACTCGTTATCTTAAAATGCTCATGGCTTGAAAGGTAAATTATATAGTAAGAAGGGACCCTATTCGAATGAGATTTGATGCTTACTAGTGATCAAACTTTGCTTCCTTAGTCTGTATTAATCGAATGGTATATGGTAAACTAGCTAGGATAAGCTTGATTAAAATGAACAAGGACTCTAAGTTAATAATCTGAATAAATTGATAGATCTAAGAACTAGCTCACTAAGTACTTTAAGTACTTATCACTCTCGTTTTTTCCTTCTTACCAAAATTTTAGGTTTAGATTGATATATAGTTATCTTTCTTTGAGCTCGGAGCAGAACACAAGCAAAACACAATGAATGACTTGGTACTATATACGAGTCTCCTAGATAGTGGCATAGTCTTGTGTCTAGATTTGATATTTCATGCATTTTGGGTTGTACATAGTTGGAATGAAAGTTTGATGGTCATGGATGTAATGTTTTAAAGTACCTTAGTTATGTAAATAAGTAATCAAGATGGTTGTAGAACTTGAATAGTTGTTAGCCACTTTATAATGCAAGACGTGTGACCGATGTCAAAGAACGGGGAACATATCTCAGAGACATGAAATGCCATTGCAAGTCATCATAGAGGTAGAGCTTTTTGATGTCTGGGGAATAGATTTCATGGGACCATTCCCTTCATTGTTTGGGGATCTCTACATTTTGATGGCAGTAGATTATGTGTCAAAATGGGTTAAAGCTGTGGCAACACCAAAGAACGACTCCAAAACGGTTTTGAAGTTCCTTCACAAGAACATTTTCACAAGGTTTGGAGCACCACGAACCATCATCAGCGATGAAGGAACCCACTTTGACAATAAGCTGATTGTCAAGGCATTACAAAGATATGGAGTGAGACATACAATTGCTACGGCATACCACCCCCAGACCAATGGACAAGTTGAGATCTCCAATCGAGAGATAAAATAGATACTTGAAAAGGTGGTCAACCCCAAGCAGAAGGATTGGTCTCCAAGGCTCGATGGGGCTTTATGGGCATACCGCACAGCTTTCAAGACACCATTAGGAATGTCCCCATTCAAGCTTGTATATGGCAAGGCATGTCATCTCCATGTGGAGCTTGAACATAAGGCTTATTGGGCTATAAAGAAGCTTAACATGGATGCCCAGCTAGCTGGTGAAAGAAGGCTATTGGAGCTCAACGAGATGGAAGAATTTTGAGCCCTTGCTTATGAGAATGCAAGGTTGTGTAAGGAAAAGACATATTTTCCACGACATTTTTCAGAAAGCCAACAAGTGCTTCTCTACAAATCCAGGCTCAAGCTCTTCCTTGGGAAGCTTAAATCTCGATGGTCAGGTCCCTTCAAAGTTCACAAGGTTTACCCTCACGGTGTTGTAGAAATCAAGAACCTCGATGACGAGACGATCTTCAAGGTCAATGGCCAGCGCCTGAAGGTTTACAATGGAGCTTTGATCTTGAGAGACAAGTCATCCCTACTCCTCCATGACACTTGAAAGTCTGCACCCTCATCTCTATCTTTATTATGCTATAGCATATTCTTGTTTTTATGTCCGTAAATAATTTAGTTTTTTATTATTATTAATCTCTTAAGTTCTTTTTGGTGTTCTATTGTCTTTATTTCATGTTTGTTTCTATCACAGTTTGCACCCCCATGTCAGTTTTGTCCACAGTTTGCAGGTGGCACATTAGGGCGGAAAAAAATTAAGGTTGGTAGCTTTTCTTATTAGGGTTAGGGTTTTGTCTCTATCCTAATAAGGGAAGTTAAATAGCCAAAAAGAATTTCCAAGGTTTGGGGGGTGGCGGTATTAAAAAAAAGCAAAGAAGGGGGGAAAGTTGTTCCTTATTTAATTTCTTAAAACCCTAACCATTCAAAACCCTACCTTCTTTTTCCACCTTTTTCCACTTTTCATTAAATAGCCATCACTTCTCTCCTCTTACACATGTCATATTACCGTCCCATTCACCCTCTCTCTCCATTAACGTGTAACAATTCCCAACCCCATCAACTTCCTTCTTCTTTCCCTTGTCCTTTTCTTTTAATTCTTTCTTTTCAACTTCATCTTCTTCATTCGATTTCCTCTCAACTCCATTTAAGCCAAAACATCACTTTCTTTACCTCTCCCAAAATTTTCCCCACCCAACATTATCTGCCCTCCCTACTGTCACAATGGTCCGATGCAATAATGTATTTGCTGCATCCACTAGTGCCTAAGCACCACCCGTTGTCAAGATCAAGAAATTCTATGACCCAACTGCCAAGGATCGATGGCAATAGCATAAAGATCGAAAGCCCTTTGCAGAGCAAGGATTCAAGTTCCCTATTAAGGGGGAACAAGGTTATGACAAAGAAGTGATGGACGTAATCACTACAGATGGCTGGGAAACTTTTGTGAAACACCTTGAAGATATATGTGTTCCCCTGGTGAGGGAATTTTATGCTCATTTGACAAACCCCGCCCAGTCCAGTGTGTACGTGCGATGAGAGAAAATTAAAATTTACCACCGTAGCAATCAACAAATACTACGGTCTGAAAAATGTGGTGGACCACCATAGCCCTTTCGTGACTAGTGTTGATGCCCAAACACAAAAAGAAGTCTTTGAAGACTTGTGCATCAGCGGGACTGAATTGGACATGGCAACTCGATCTATGGAGCGAGGACGCCTCACACCTGAGGCCAAAGTCTTGAAGCATTATGTGAAAACCCGTCTCATGCCCACATCCCACTCAGCCACTGTCCACATCTACCAGTTTCTCCTTTTCCATTCTATCTTACATGGTCGGTCCATCGATGTTGGAAAGTTGATTGTTGATGATGTTTATTTCTACCTCAAGAGGAAGCACATCCCACTAATTTTCCCCAACCTCATTACTACACTCTGTCGAAAGAAACATGTCTTTGAAGACCCTCAGGAACACAAGAAAGATGTCGGCAAGAATGCGATCACACCAGCCCAAATCCCTTATTTGCGAGGATTTGATGAAGATGCCCTGGCAGAAACTGTTGAAAGAGGGGCAAAGACAGTTGCTACAGCACGAATTGCATCCTTGGTGGCCACCACCAAATGCCTCTAGTCCGACATGGATGACATGCATGGCAACCTCACAACCTTTTTTCAGGTATGTGAAGGAAAGGGCTATCGTTCTCAACGCATACCTCAAAGAAATGTTGCCCCATATGACTGTCGACTTTCCTTGCTTCCCCGATGAATGATTTGCTTCTCCAAACGACCCTGCCACTACCACAAAAGCAAGCTCGTCCCACCCTACTCATGCCTTAAAGAAATCTGCTACCCCGAGATCACCAGTTGTTGAACGTAAGACCACTCCGCAAGAACCTGTCACTGCCAAGAGTAAAAAGTGAAAGAGGAAGGCCAAAACTCTATCCTCTGCTCCAGCTCCTGAAGAACATGCTACTGACCCCGTCACAATTGAGAGTGACGACGAGGAGATAGTGCAACCAACCCCCACTCCTGTCCCAGAACCACAGGTGGAATAAACTCCAGATGCTACGGCAAGAACAAAGCACAGTCAGAAACGCACAGCAGTATGAGTTTGGAACACACCTGCTGAAGACTCTGAGACTGAGGAGGATGATGACCAGCCTGAGCAATCTAGTTAGGATGATCCAACCTCACCACCAGAAGTGGAAGATGAAGACACAGCCATCGCCTCGCTAAAAAAGATGAGAATCAAACACAAGGCAACCAAAACAGCAAAACCAATGTAGAGTTAGCCAAGGTACCTTGCATTGCATTTCATGTAGATTAGTTTCATTTAGTTAATTTTATATGCATTGAGGACACTACATTTCTCAAGTTTGGGGGTGTTAGTGTTCATAATTAGGCATGTGTATTTAGTAGTAGAAACAGAATTTATGCTATGGCATTTTATTTAGTTCAAAGATCGTTTATGAACAAATTAAGGATGTCCAATGATGAACATTTAAATTTTACGGCTTGAAATTAATTGAATATATGTGACTGATTGAGATTGGCAGAACTGACTTTAGGGGTTGATGCTTTGGGAATTAATTGTTACACAATTGCATGCTCTCTATGTTTAGGATAGAAAAATCTTTAGGAAAGAGCTCTTGAATACCTTAGTATGAATAATTCTAATGAACGTGAATGATGAAAGTAAGCATTGAAGACTCTAATGAACTCCCATGTGCTTAACAATATGTTGACCTGTTAATAAATGCTTCGGCATAGATGTAGAGGGACACTTCTCTTTGTGTTGTTTGCCTGGATACTGCGTTCAAATAAATGGCAGCAACAACAAATGAGTGAATGAAAGTAGTAACGGGATTACTCTACTTACTGGCTAGGGAATAGGGTGTTTGCTCCACTTCATTTTCAAGCCTAGGAAGGTAGTTGTGATCAGCTGACTCCCTCCGTAGCAGTTTAAAAAAAAGAGAAGAAGAAGAAAAGAAAGAAGTTACAATTGTGGGAGTAAAAATTGTGCTTAACTTGATTAGAGATACTAAGGTACATTAGAAAGCTTTGCTAGAAATTTTTCTAACCTATATTAAGCATAGGTTGGATGCAATCACGCACACACATGTAAAGGACCTTGCCCTAAAGAATAGATCTTAAAATCTCAGTTTAGTCTAACATGTTGAAAACCTTTAAATTCTGAGGACTGAAATTTTGCCATAGCTCTGTCTTGCACTAAATTCTTGCCACAACATTTATTCTGTTCTTCTCTACTCATTGCTTGGGGACAAGCAATAGCTTAAGTTTGGGGGTGTGATAACCTTGCAAAATGCATATATTTCATGCCTTTTTACTCTATTATTTGCTTGTTTTTAAGCTCATTTCATTTGCATTTAGTCTATGTAGATGCATTTGGTTTTGTTGCTTTGTTTGTTAGGATTTAATTGTGAAATGGTGCTGCTTGAGAAAGGGTTGGTATGGTTTAGTGATGTGCAGGTGAGCAGGGAAGAGTAGCTGAAAATGCCATAGCATTTTGGACTATAAAAGTTGGGTGCAGAAAAGGACAAAAATGAATAAGATATTTTCCAGAGCACGTGTGAGAACCCCCTCTTGTCTTTTGTGCCAAGCATGTTCTAGGGAATATTCCTTAGGTCACAAAGGGAATGTTTAGAGCACAAAACCCTAGCAGCCTCTACTATATAAAGGACAAGATACCCTCATTTAAGGGGTGTGCTGAAAAGGTGACCAAAAGGGTAAGGATAAAAAGCTAAAGGAGGTGTTTTTCCATATTCTTCCTCAACTTGGTGTCCTCCATTGTTAAAGCTTCAAGGGGGTGACCTTGCTGGCCATTGAGAAAAGCAGCAAGCCTAGGGTGGTTTGTGGCAGTCCAAGGTAGATCGGGAGTTCATCTTTCTTTCTGCTCTTTTCTTTGATATTTTCTTATTTTTTGAATATGGGTTGTATGAACGAAATGATGTTGGATGTTTATTGCCCAGCCATGAACTAATTTTAGACGGCTTGGGTATGTTTGGATGATTATGTTTCAGCTTTGTTTAATGGATGCCTTTGTGTTTTATAGTTTTATCCTTGTTTTGTCTACTATTTTATTTCCCAAAGGTTGTAAGAGCCTTCGAGAGTGGCCTTTCTTTAGGTGTTAGATTGGTATAGTGGTCAAAAGAGCTAGACTTAGATTCACGTAGGCAATGGAGTTGGATGTTGAGAGGCATGATAAGTGTTCAAAAGTACTATTTTTCTTACCCTTTTTACTCATATTATTGTTAGACTTAGGCTCATATTAGTTGCATAATTAGCTATTCATGCATTAATCCATGTTTCCTTCCATCGCTGAGCTTGATTACATAACTTGGTAGTTTTTGTGGAAAAGATGCTGCTTTGGTGTGCTTTGTGTGTGTATGTGCAGGATCACTTGCCAAAGCAATGCCGAACTAGTTGCCAGGGCAATGCATGAAGGATATGCCGAACTAGTTGCCAGGGCAATGCATGAAGGAGACGCCGAGCCAGTTGCCATGGCAATTGTCGACAAAGAGAAAATGCAATAGGGATGTCGAAATTAATGAATATACAAGCCCAAGATGACGTGGAGCAAAGCCCAAACCCAAAGGAATTTGATTTCCATGCAGAGATTAAAGAAGAATTAAATTCCAAGAAGATAGGAGAAGTTCTAGTAGGAATACAATTATAATAAAGAATTATATTCTTTAAAGATAATTTAATTCCAACTCAAACTCCTCCTCAAAGAAGGACTTTGGCCTAGCCCTATAAATAGCAAGGAGATTTCGACAATCCAGAAAGAGAGCATGAGGGGAAATTTCGACAAGTCCAAGGGAGAAAGCAAGGGGAATTTTCGACAAGCATCTAGGGCAAGGGATTTTCGACAAGCTTCATATTTTCTTCCATGTTCGATTGGGTTCATGCTAGGGATTGTTTATCTTGTGTTTTTTTGGAACCTAGCCATGAACTAAATCTACTTGGCTATGGTTATTGTGTTTTGTGGTTGTGAGAAACTATTGGTTTTTGTTTAGGTAATAAGAGTTTGCACTTTTCTATTTCACGGTTTATTCATTCTTGGTTCTTATTCTTATTGGCGAGTGAATTGGGAGAGGATCTCGTGATTTCATCTATTTATCTAATATCAAGAGAGTTAGATTCAAGAAACGAATGAATATGATCTTTATTCAATCTATTGATGGTGAAGATTAATCCGGCTTAGGAATAAGTTAAGGATTTCAACGGCTAAGAGGAGCGCAAGTTTGGTTGTTGTTCACCCTTGATTCTCGCAGGGATGTATTATCAAGGCATGCACAAGTAGCTAGAGTTTCGACTTAGGGATAAGAAGAAACCATTGAAGAACGCTGTGCCAAACCTTGAAGGTTGCTGCCCAGAAGCCCAACTAGTTGCCCAGGCAACCATCGATTAATTGCCAAGGCAACCCCGTTGTGCAAGTTACCACGGCAACTGAGTTGCCCATGCACTCTTTTACCAAAACGATCCAATCGGCTATCACACCTCAACTCACGATAACCTGGCCTATCTCTCTCTCAATTGATCTCATCTTTTCATTTACTTAATTGCTTTCTAGATTAGTTATTAGTTAAAACTTCTATAATCTTTTACTTGTGTTTTTACTTTTTACAGTGCAAGAGACTAGATTCTTGAAGTAGCACCAATCCCTATGGAGACGATATCTTTTATACTATAACTTGCGACGTGTATACTTGCACATTTGCGTAGCACTTATTACGCACAACAAGTTTTTTGGCGCCGTTGCCGGGGATTGGCAATAGCTACTTTGTTTTTATTTTCTTGCACTTTCTTTTTATTTTTCTTGTTTAAAATTCAAAGGGCTAACAAACTTCGGTTTTGCATTGGTATATGACCAGGGCGAGACCGACTTCACCAGAATATCCCTTTGATCCAGAAATCGAACGAACCTTACAAAGACTTAGACGAAGGATAAGAGAAGCAATGGCAAATCAAGACGGCAATATGAATCAAGATGTTCGAGCAGGAGGAGGAGTGATCCTTGCACTAAACAAAACTATTTGAGACTATCTTGAAGAAGATCTTGATGGACTTAACCCAGGAGTTGTCGCACCTGAAATTGAAGCCGACCATTTTGAGTTGAAACCGGTAATGTTTAATATGATCAACACAATAGGTCAATTTGGCGGCTCAGCAACTGAAGATGCACGACAACATCTGAAATCTTTCCTCGAGATTTGCAACTCGTTCAAGATACACGGAGTCACCCCCGATGTCCTACGATTAAGATTATTCCCCTATTCACTGAGGGATAGGGCGAAAGCATGGTTGAATAGCATTCCTGCCGGATCCATAGCATCTTGGACTGATCTTTGTCGTGATTTCCTTGCTAGATTTAATCCTACAAATCTGACTGATAAGCTTCGTAACGACATTACTTCTTTTCGGCAGGCAGATGATGAATCCATGTACGAGGCTTGGGAGCGATATAGAGAACTTCTACACAAATGCCCCCTACACGGATTCCCGGTGTGGACTCAAGTAACAATGTTTTACAATGCCGTGAATACACCAACAAGGATGATGCTAGATGCCTCGACAAACGGCATACTCCTAGATAAGTCGCCGGAAGAAGCAATGCAAATTTTAAACAGGCTGGCCAAGAATGATTATCAATTCCCATCTACTAGAAGAGGAGGAGTTAGACGCCAAGCCACAATACATGAACTAGGATCATCAGATTCAATTTCGGCACAATTAGCCGCTTTAACCAAGATGGTCCAGAACATGCAAAAACCAAACAACACACATGAAGTCAAGGTAATGAATTCTTTTTGTGAGTTATGCGGTGATAACCATAATTCTTCTGAATGTATACAAAATCTGGAATCCAGCTTCTATGTGGGGAATTACAATCGGAGCAATAATGTGACGTCCAATACATACAATCCAGCTTGGAAGAAGCACCCAAATTTTTCATGGAGTAATCCCAACAATGCTCTAAACTAGAACAATCAGAATGCACAAGCATCGGGATTCCAGCAGAATATGCCACGGCAACAGATGCCGCAGCAACAACCGACAACATCTAGTTCTTTGGAAAATTCTCTAAATGCTTTTATGATGAAAACTGAATCTTATATGGCTGAGAATATTAATTTCATAAAAAGAACTGATTCTTTTATTAACAGGACCGAGATGAGATTGCAAAACCAAGAGGCGGTAATCAAATCATTGGAAAATCAAGTCGGACAGTTTGCTCAAAATCTGAATACTAGACCACAAGGAAGTTTACCTAGCGATACTGAAGTCGCAAGAGGAACTGGCCATGAGCAATGTAAGGCGATCACCACTAGAAGTGGCCAATAACTTAGAGAGGTTCAAACCTGCTCGTCAAACAAAACTCCACAAAAAGATCAGGACGAACCTAGTGGCAAAGCCTCAGATGCTGAACCAGGAATTGCCGCGGCAACCGGCAATAAGCATGCCTCGGCAACCGACGATAAAGACGCCTCGACAACTTACGATAAGCATGCCTCGGCAACCCCAGTTGATAATGCCTCGGCAACTCCAGATGTCTCGGCAATGCCGACAATCAGGTTACAAACCAATGAAAGGATCGAAGATATCTAACTTCCACCACCATTCCCACAAAGGTTGAAGCGACAAAAGCAAGAATACCAATTCAAGAAGTTCCTTGATATCCTAAAGCAAGTCCACATCAACTTGCCATTGGTGGAAGCAATTGAACAAATGCCAAACTATGCCAAGTTTCTTAAAGACATTGTGTCCAAAAGAACAAGGCTATGAGAGTTTGAAACAGTTGCCGCGACAGAGGGATGCATGGCAATGTTGCACAATCGTATGCCACCCAAGTTGAAGGATCCCGGAAGTTTCACAATACCCTGTTCCATTGGAAATCACTATGTCGGGAAAGCATTATGCGACCTTGGGGCTAGCATAAACTTGATGCCTAAATCGGTTTTCCAGAAACTAGGAATCGGGAAGGCAAGACCTACAACAGTCATGCTGCAGCTAGCTGACAGATCCTATGTGCATCCAGAGGGAAAAATCGAGGACATACTGGTAAAAGTTGATAAATTTATTTTTCCCACTGACTTTATTGTTTTGGATTGTGAAGCAGATGAGCATGCACCCATCATTCTCGGGAGACCATTCCTAGCAACAGGGAGAACCTTGATTGATGTTGAAAAGGGAGAACTCACAATGAGGGTGAATGACCAGCAAGTTAAACTAAATGTGTTCCAAACACTAAGGCATGTCGATGATCCAAAAGAATGCCAACTTCTTCATGCCACGGCAGAGTTTAACTTCGATGAGGAATTTAGTTGCCTCGGCAACTACATTGTCGATCAAGAGGAACCTGAGGAGTATGAAGAACCGGTCGATGAGGAACAACAAGAAGAGGCAAATTGGCTAGTCAACCGACCAGGTACATACTTTGAACCACTGGACTACTCAGGTAAGGAAGGTAAGCTCGAAAAACCCTCTATTGAACAACCACCAATTCTTGAGTTGAAACAATTGCCAGAGCAACTAAAATATGCATACTTAGGAACCGATAATACATTGCCTGTAATTATTTCTTCTAAGTTACAGCCTGAGTAGGAAAAGAAGCTGATCAAGATGTTGAAGCTACACAAAAAGGCAATAGGGTGGACAATTGCCGACTTGAAGGGAATTATCCCGGTGGTGTGCATGCACAAGATCTTGTTGGAAGATGATCACAAACCTTTAATTGAGGCCCAGAGGAGACTGAATCAATCCCAAGCAACTCGACAAGGTGCTTCAACACCTTTTACGGACTTTAAATTGAGAAGGACGAGCATCAAGCCTTCGTTGACCAAATCAATCCCAAGCAACTCGACAAGGTGCTTCAAGAACTCACTCAACCGGGAACTCATTGGAACGACGGTAAATACAAGGGCACGGTAAATCGCCTTCGGCTTAAACCTGAGGCAAAACTATGGAATAAGTTCGTTAAAACTTCTTTAATGCCCTCCACACACAATACTACCGTTGATATACCACGTCTTTTGCTCATACATTCTATTTTGCATAATCGCATCATTAACATTGGAAAATTTATTTGTGATGAGATTTTTGTATGCAGTTCAAATGATAAGGGTTCTCTTTTCTTCCCTTGCTTAATTTCTAATCTTTTCAAGGAGATGCATGTGCCGAGTGAGTCCACCGATGAAAAGGCCCTACCCAAGTCTGGTTGGAATCAAGCACTAATCCGAAAGCTAATGGAGAGGCACTGGGAGATTCTTCAAGGCCTCTGATTGCCACGGCAACTCCTGCCGCCGCGGCAATCCCTAATGCCCAAGCACCTAACGCAAGGGCAACTCGGCCATTAATCTCGGGACACTTTGAAGCACTTTTGCACCCATTGGCAAGCCGCCTAAGGCAAATTGAAGATCGGCAACTAATGTTCATGCGGTACATGAAGGAGCACAATAATGCCATCACCCAAGTCATCCTAGAAAAGTACCCGGACAATCGTGTGCCGTTCCCAATCTTTCCCGCCGAGATCCTTGCCCCGGCAACCAATAAAGCAGTCGCCACGGCAACAAAGAAGCTGATGCCACGGCAACCAACCCTAAAGATGCCACGGCAACCAAAGCTAAAGACATCCCGGCAACCACTGCAAAAGCCAAAGGTAAAGCACCTATACCCGAATCAACTCCTACGAAATCATTTTCTGATTTTTTAGATTTGGACGAGTCCTCCATTGAACCAATAAAGACCGCACCAATTGAATCCTCCAAGGAAAAAGCCATTGACATTGATGAAGAGGACGATGAGGACAACCCCGTACGAGGATCGATTCCACCATCGGCAATAAGAAAACAACCATCGCGTTCAAGCAAGAGAATCAAGACACCGACTAGAAGGAAACTAGTCATCTATGATGACGAACTCTCGGAGTAAGTCCTCGTATGCATTTTTATTTTTTATTTTTTATTTTTTTGTTATTTTTATGCATGCATTGAGGACAATGCCTCACTCGAGTTTGGGGGGGAATTGTTATTAGTAGTTACCATGTTTAGTTACATTCATCTTAAGTATTACATTTAGGATACATAAATTGCTTGCCATGCCTTTAATTGGAACAAGAATTGCTTAGATTTGATGAATATTCGATGATGACTTTGCCAATGCACTTAATTGATAGAATTTTTATTCTAGGATAACCATGGAAAAACTTAGAATTTTACTATGATGCTAAATTTGATGAAACACTGTTGTGGTTTGATTGATTTAAGGAATTCTAGTGAACTTAGGTTGATAATTAACAAATTGGAGGATTAGAATAAAAGTTGGATGAATGCTAGAGGTACCCGAAATTGGCTCTAGCATGTGCTAAAAAAATTGATCACTAGAGGTGCCCGAAACTGGCTCTAGGATGTGTTAAAAAATTTTAACTAGAGGTGCCCGAAACTGGCTCTAGTCGATTAAATTAACTTAAGAAAAATAAAAACAAAACACTAGAGGTGCCCAAAAACTGGCTCTAGTTAAAACATGTTAAAAAGAACCCAATGAAGTAATTTAAAAACCTATTGTTTGCATAGAATCCAAAAAATCAACTTGCACACAACTCCGCACACACTCACAAGCATTATAGTTTGATTCTGAGTAATTTCTAAGTTTTCCGAAAAATAAAAAGCCAATCATACTTTGTGCCCCGGTTCAGAGAATTGAAATCAAGTTCAAAGCTAAGTTTGTGAAAATTGAAGTCTTGGCAAGTAATTCTGAGTTTGCATTGCTTGAGGACAAGCAATAGTTCAAGTTTGGGGGTGTGATAAGTGTTCAAAAGTACTATTTTTCTTACCCTTTTTACTCATATTATTGTTAGACTTAGGCTCATATTAGTTGCATAATTAGCTATTCATGCATTAATCCATGTTTCCTTCCATCGCTGAGCTTGATTACATAACTTGGTAGTTTTTGTGGAAAAGATGTTGCTTTGGTGTGCTTTGTGTGTGTATGTGCAGGATCACTTGCCAAAGCAATGCCGAGCTAGTTGCCAGGGCAATGCATGAAGGATATACCGAGCTAGTTGCCATGGCAATTGTCGACAAAGAGAAAATGCAATAGGGATGTCGAAATTAATGACTATACAAGCCCAAGATGACGTGGAGCAAAGCCCAAACCCAAAGGAATTTGATTTCCATGCAGAGATTAAAGAAGAATTAAATTCCAAGAAGATAGGAGAAGTTCTAGTAGGAATACAATTATAATAAAGAATTATATTCTTTAAAGATAATTTAATTCCAACTCAAACTCCTCCTCAAAGAAGGACTTTGGCCTAGCCCTATAAATAGCAAGGAGATTTCGACAATCCAGAGAGAGAGAAGAGGGGAAATTTCGACAAGTCCAAGGGAGAAAGCAAGGGGAATTTTCGACAAGCATCTAGGGCAAGGGATTTTCGACAAGCTTCATCTTTTCTTCCTTGTTCGATTGGGTTCATGCTAGGGATTGTTTATCTTGTGTTTCTTTGGAACCTAGACATGAACTAAATCTACTTGGCTATGGTTATTGTGTTTTGTGGTTGTGAGAAACTATTGGTTTTTGTTTAGGTAATAAGAGTTTGCACTTTTCTATTTCAAGGTTTATTCATTCTTGGTTCTTATTCTTGTTTGCGAGTGAATTGGGAGAGGATCTCGTGATTTCATATATTTATCTAATATCGGGAGAGTTAGATTCAAGAAACGAATGAATATGATATTTATTCATCTATTGATGGTGAAGATTAATCCGGATTAGGAATAAGGTAAGGATTTCAACGGCTAAGAGGAGCGCAAGATTGGTTGTTGTTCACCCTTGATTCACGCAGGGATGTATTATCAAGGCATGCACAAGTAGCTAGAGTTTTGACTTAGGGATAAGAAGAAACCATTGAAGAACGCTCTGCCGAACCTTGAAGGTTGCTGCCCAGAAGCCCAAGTAGTTGCCCAGGAAACCATCGATTAGTTGCCAAGGCAACCCCGTTGTGCAAGTTGCCACGGCAACTGAGTTGCCCATGCACTCTTTTACCAAAACGATCCAATCGGCTATCACACCTCAACTCACGATAACCTGGCCTATCTCTCTCTCAATTGATCTCATCTTTTCATTTACTTAATTGCTTTCTAGATTAGTTATTAGTTAAAACTTCTATAATCCTTTACTTGTGTTTTTACTTTTTACAGTGCAAGAGACTAGATTCTTGAAGTAGCACCAATCCCTGTGGAGACGATATCTTTTATACTATAACTTGTGGCGTGTATACTTGCACATTTGCGTAGCACTTATTACGCGCAACAAGGCACATCTCTAACCCACCATAGAGATAAGTGGAGGATTTCAACGGCTAAAAAGGGTAGTATCTCATGGGTAGAAGTATGTTAGGGTTTACGCTGAGAGGTATAGCTATAGCATATTAGCTACCAGGCTCCTTACTAGAGATAGCTTAGGAGCACCCGTAGTAAACCCTGTCGAGCATTGGATGCGCTAGAAAGTGGAGGTACCCATAAGAGCTAGACATAGGTTATCTAGGCAAACCCAGCCAGTCATTCCCATAGAAAGCTTCGCACACGTGTGAGGACAGTTTAAGTCTATTCAGTTCAGCCAATTTTTATTACAGTTGGTTGGTACAACATTTCTGAACATGTTGCCTATTGCTACCGCATTTACTTTCAATTTTTGTTTTGCGTGTTAAGCTAAGCTAAATTTGTCCTCCTCTAATCCATGTAGAGACGATACTCACTCATCACTTTACTACTTATTTGATGTGTATACTTGCACTATTTGCGTATCATTTATAGTACATCGTATGACGCAACACAACTCCCTCCAACTTTCCTTGATCATCACAAGGGATTCTGCTGAACATGATTTTGACATCATTTAACCAGTAATCAGCAGCCATTGGATCTACATCAGTATCACCTTGAAATTTTGGTGCTTTCATCTTCCTTAATTCCTTTGGAACTGATGTTGGAGCTCAACGATTTAAAATAGTATCCAATGGCTGAATGAATAAGCCTTGATCTTGTACAGGCATATTTCGTTGTTCTTGAGTTGGCAGCTCTACATTCTGTTGAACAGAAGGTGGATTCTGGTTCACCTCATTACTCTCGCTTTGAGCAGGGATATCACCCTCAGCTCCCTAACGAGATTCCTGATGATCTGACATTAGTTAATGTCATAATCATCCCTAATAAGAAGGAGCAATACTACTAATTAGTAGGCATCAAAGTATATTTATACAAATATCAGTAATTTTGACATCCTAGTGGGGTGTATATAATCCTGACTCTCTACGAGTCTGATTCTTATCCCAAACCGACTAAATTGTAGCTCTGATACAAATAAATGTAACACCCTTTCCAGTATTTAATCTCCAATACAAGTTAGAGTTTCACATAATGAATTGCTAACAATCCATAATAATTATTTATTTAGAAAACACCATTAAACCATTTTTTATCATTATAGAATCCCTTTATCTAATTTTTAATCAACCAAATTAGTTCCAATTTTAGGCAGCAACTTAGCATTTTATAACTACATCCTATAAGCAATATAATTGTCTAAAAACTGCTTAATTTAAAAATATCATTAATAGTTCTATTTATTCTTTTTCAAAAAGTTATATGATTTATATACTAGTAATCCATCTAACCCTTTTTAATTTTAATATAACTACTCACTCTTCATTATCAACATAAACTAGTTTATAAGTTATTACAAACCATATTAAGACTAGATTTAAACCGGCTAATATTAACATAAACATGCCATCTAGTAACATCAAAATACATCAAAAGATGTTATTACTCATACCATAGTTATACTCTCTGCTGATAAGATGCCAACTGCTTCTTTCTCTTATTCCTTCTTTTTACCTATGCGTAAAAATCATCACACGCTAAGTATACACTTAGTGAGGCAATAATAAAATCTAGGGCAATACTACATACCTATAAATAAAAAGATGTAACCATAATCATGCATCAAGATCACTAGATATGATTACCATCATAATAATCATATATTAACATAACATAAACCGGATATAACTTTCTAACCAATATGCTTGCCATTTACTTTGAGAGTTCATAAACTATTTTACCTGTTTATCATTTATTAATAAAAAAACCATAGCCCATGTAACACCCTAAAATTGGCCTAGTAATGTTACTACAATTTAAACAATGGGCTAATTGAATCCATAAGTTGATCAATCTAAAAGAAGAATGAACATTGGCCATCATTATAAATCAAATAAGTGAAATTGAACTAAATTGAATCGAATAAATGAAAGGATGGAATTGTGAACATGCAAAATACTACATATTGCATGTAAAATAGAAATTAAATAGAGGCCTTGACACATGTTCTCTTCCAAGGAGATGTACAAGGATCTTAAGCCACTGTACTGGTGGTCGGGCATGAAATCGGCTATCACAAACTTCGTATTAAAGTTCCTAACTTGTCAAAGGGTTAAAGTCGAGTATCAAGTCCCTACTAGATTGCTCCAACCTATCGAATTCCCTCAATGGAAATAGGATCGGATTACAATGGATTTCATTACTGGTCTTTCTTCCACTCCAAGAAAGAATGATGTTGTATGGGTGATTGTTGATATATTCACAAAGTCTACTCACTTCATCCCTGTTCAAATGAACATGAGCTTGGAAACCTTAGCCGAGCTATGCATTTGTGAAGTGATTCGATTACACGGTGTACCTACAACTATAATCTCTAATCGTGATCCCAGATTTGCTTATCGATTATTGAATTCTTTGCAGAAGGCTCTAGGAGCTAAAGTGCATCTTAGTACAGCCTTTCATCCTCAAAGACATGTTACGTTCTTGTGTTATAGACTTTAGAAAGAATTGGGAGAAATCTCTAACCCTTGTAGAGTTTGCCTACAACAATAGGTATCAGACATCTATTCAGATGGCTCCCTTCGAAGCTCTATATGGAAGATGTACAACTCCCTTATGCTGGTCTGAATTGGGAGAAAACAAAGTATTGGGACCTCAATTGCTCAGAGAAACCGAAGAACAAGTGAAGATCATACATGATCGATTAAAGGCAGCTTTTGATAAGCAAATAGCTTATGATGACTTGAAAAGGAGAGATATCCAATACAATGTTGGAGACAAGGTCTTTCTCAAAGTTTCTCCATTGAAGAAAGTCCTTCGGTTTGGAAGAAAGGAAAACCTCAGCCCTTGGTTTATCAGACCATTTGAAATCATTGAGAGGATTGGTCTAGTGGCTTATCGATTTGCACTTCCTAGTAAATTCGATAAGATCCACAACGTCTTCCATGTTTCCATGCTCCGAATATATAGATTTGATCCATCTCATGTTCTTGAACCTAAAGAGGTGGAATTGAATCCCCATTTATCGTATGAAGAAAAGCTTGTTCAGATACTTGACAAGGAAGTCAGAAGACTTCGAAACAAGAATGTTCCTCTTGTCAAAGTCTTGTGGAGAAATCACGAGGTTGAAGAGGCAACTTGTGAATCTGAAGAGGTCATGAAGAAGCAATATCCTCACCTATTCAATTCAAATCAATTTGAGGACGAATTTATTTTAAGGGGAGGAGAATTGTAACACCCTAAAATTGGCCTAGTACTGTTACTACAATTTAAACAATAGGCTAATTGATTCCATAAGTTGATCAATTTAAAACTAGAATGAACATTGGTCATCCTTATAAATCAAATATGTGAAATTGAACTAAATTGAATTGAAATAAAAACTAGGAGGCATAAATGAAATGATGGATTTGTGAACATGCAAAACCCTATAGATTGCATGTAAAATAGAAATTAAATGGAGGCCTTGACACATGTTCTCATTAGAGGGGAACATGTGCCAATTTAGGATGATGACTCGTGCTTGGGGAGGAAAATAACCAAAAATATTGTCATCTTCCTCCCCACAGTCACATATTGGCCAAAATATAGAGAGAGAAAGGGGAGAGAATTTTGTATGCAAACACCTTCAATTCAAGCTTCATAATTCATCTATTGATCAAATTAAGCTTGGAGAAGGTATAATACTTGAACCTAACTTGCTATAGATTGTTTGAATGAGTGATGATGATGTCTTTGTTGTCTTGATGAATTGGATGAATGTTATACATGTTGGGAGCATGCTAGATTCATATTGAACTTGAAATTGTAATTCCTAGTAACCAATGTGATATAGGATATAGGTATAGTTGCTGGAAATTTGAGGTATATGAACATGGTTCAAAACAGTCTTAGTTGGGGACTGTTTTGATTGAGAAATTGTTTAAACATGTTAAATGAACATAGAACCCTGTTTGATCATGTTTCTAGGTAAAAAAAGATTGAATTGAATACACATGTTTCTGGAAATGTGACTACACCTAATTGAACTAGTTAAATTAGGTAATGGACTGCCTAGTTGATGAAATGAATGTGCAAATGTGATCAAATATATCAAACTAGGTTCAACTTGATTATGCCCATTTTAAAAAACATTGCTTGGTGAATTATGATGGCCTAGACATGTATGAACATGAATTAAATTTCCATGATAGGACCTTGCTAAAATAAGTTAATAAGCTAGAAATCCAACCTAGTGTAATCTGCCCAGAATGCTCTGTTCTGGGCAGTGACTTTGACAAATCACTAAAAATTGTGTATAATGAATTTAAGGCTGAACTTTTTATAGACAACACCTTGGTATGTCTAAATTCATTAGGAGAAAACAGGGCTAAACTCTGGGTTGTATACTGAGTTGTAGAGAAGAAATACTAGGGACAGTGCACATTGTCCAGTATAGCAAGATGCCCTGTCTTTAAGTTAAAAACTGTATTAATTGGCAAAGAATTAAAATGCAACCCTTATATGGTCATAAATACAATTTGTTTATCTTTCCAACAGTGTAAACCAATTGAAATTCCGGCGTACGGAATGAAAAATATGCTTGATTTAGTGACTACAGTGCAAGCTGCCTGGCAGCAGCTGCATTGGCAAATGCACATTGTTTTGTGGCATTTTGTAAACTATCTTGAAAATAGTTTTAGGCCTTGAATTATGCCTTGTTTTACATGAACTAGAATGTATAAAAGTGTAGTTAAGTATAATGGACAATGCACATGAGCTTGCTGCCCAATATGTGAATGTTATATGCTTGTAGTATTGCTTGATTTAATGACCTTGTTTTGTAATGAATGACCTTGTAATATTGTTTTGGCATGCTTGTTGTGTAATGTGATAGAACCAGGAGTAAACTTGGTGGAAGAGGATAGAGTGGATCATCCTAAAGCTAAGAACAAATGAGTGTGGATCCAAGACTAGCTAAGCTTGGAGTATTGTGAGTGTAGTTATCTTTAGGGTTAGGACTAGGTCCTAACCAATGTATTTTTGATACATTCTTGACATGATAAATGAATCTAATCATGAAATATACATAATAAAGGAAGGATGACTAAAGAAATACATGAAACATGATCCTAGCTTAGTATACATGATCCAATCGAATGCTTATGCATGATTAAGTGATAGTATGAATGTGAATGCTTGTATGTCTTATGATGCAATGAGATCAAATGCTAAGACTTGTTTGAGATATCATAACATCTCATCTTGATGAAACGAAACATGAAACTACTTGACATGTGAGCTATGGCTCAATGGCCTAAGGGCCTAATATGAAATGAACTTGCTTGACATGATCTTGATCTTGAAACATTTGAATAAATGGTAAATCGAACAACCTTGGTAGCTAGTTGAACTAGGTAGAAGGGCATGCCTTAGAGTCTAGAGCTCATTGTGTACGGGTGGACTATGGTCCAGGGCTAAGGCCCCTATTTGGCGACAGATGGAGTGTACGTATGTGGTCTTTGGCGATAGTAGGAGGGTTGACCAGCACTACGGTAAAATATATGTTAGTATCTTACTAACATAGGTACGTAAAAGGAAAATAAATTCCTATAAATTCTTTCGAAGTTTATTCGATACTAATTCACTTCATACAATTCATACCAATCTCAATACCTCAAATTTCCTTTCATATCCAAGTCAAAGAATGATACATAAATCATTCTAACAATTATTCAAGCATGATACCTCAATTTAACCAACTTCTACTTTAAACCCCTTAATTTCCATAGTATCTGATTTAATCCTTTAACCTTAACAAACTTCCAATTTGGTCCAAACAACATTCTAAAACTTTTAGAGTCGTCAACTCCACATATCTAACCCTAATAAAATTCTTCCATAATTTTCTCTAATCTCTTCACTTTGACCGAATATGAAAGGTCACTATAGACTTTATTTCCAACTTGATTCAAGCATGAATTAAACTTCAAAACATCATTTCTAAGCATAATCAGTCACTCCCATATCAAAATCCAACATCCTCTTCATCCACTAATTTCAAGAACTCAAGAATTAAGTAAGGAAAGTATGAACAATTAATTCCAAATGGTAGAGAATTTCATGTAGATCAATTTCATGTTTCATACTTTCATCCCAAATCCTACAAATTGGCTTGAAAAATCAAAAAGAAAATGTCACATATCTTAGGCAGAGATTTCGGCACTTTGGAGAAACTATGAAGAAAAGTCTTGAACTTTCTCTCTATTCAATTTAGACCATTTGTCACCAATATATAAAAATTCAAATAAAAATCTCCTTAATAGTCAAATGACAATTTTACCCTTGATATCCAATGCCTCTCATCTTTCCACATATTAATTTATTCATCCAAGGGTCAAAAATAAGCCATCAAGTTAGTAGTTAGCGATTTTGCCGTTGTAATTTTCCAAAATTACAATCTTGCCATTTTTATCCAACGACTCATATTTAACATGGAAAATCTAATTCAATCCAATGGTCCATATTAAAATCTTCTAAAATAAGGGATGGAAAAGATATTTTTAAACTTGCCTTATCTTTTAACAAAATATCTCAATTATTCAATTCGATCCGATTATCCAAATTCTTCTCGAACTTTAACTCTTCATAGCTTTTAACAAAAAATACGTACCAAAAATTCAAATAACATGAAAACAGCATTCTTAGGGGTAAACTATTCATTTACGTAACTAAAATACATAACTTTAGAAAATTACAATTTAGTCCCTAAACTTTCCCAAAATTTATTGTTTACTCACTAAACTTGTTATTCATTTTGGTCACTAGCCAAAATTTTGAGGTGTTATTAGTAGTTACCATGTTTAGTTACATTCATCTTAAGTATTACATTTAGGATACATAAATTGCTTGCCATGCCTTTAATTGGAACAATAATTGCTTAGATTTGATGAATATTCGATGATGACTTTGCCAATGCACTTAATTGATAGAATTTTTATTCTAGGATAACCATGGAAAAACATAGAATTTTACTATGATGCTAAATTTGATAAAACACTGTTGTGGTTTGATTGATTTAAGGAGTTCTAGTAAACTTAGGTCGATAATTAACAAATTGGGGGATTAGAATACAAATTGGATGAATGCTAGAGGTGCCCGAAATTGGCTCTAGCATATGCTAAAAAATTGATCACTAGAGGTGCCCAAAACTGGCTCTAGGAGGCGTTAAAAAAAATTAACTAGAGGTGCCCGAAACCGGCTCTAGTAGATCAAATTAACTTAAGAAAACTAAAAATAAAACACTAGAGGTGCCCGAAATTGGCTCTAGTTAAAACATGTTAAAAAGAACCCAATGAAGTAATTTGAAAACCTATTGTTTGCATAGAATCCGAAAAATCAACTTGCACACAACTCCGCACACACTCACAAGCATTATAGTTTGATTTCGAGTAACTCCTCAGTTTTCCGAAAAATAAAAAGCCAATCATACTTTGTGCCCCGGTTCAGAGAATTGAAATCAAGTTCAAAGCTAAGTTTGTGAAACTTGAAGTCTTGGCAGGTAATTATGAGTTTGCATTGCTTGAGGACAAGCAATAGTTCGAGTTTGGGGGTGTGATAAGTGTTCAAAAGTACTATTTTTCTTACCCTTTTTACTCATATTATTGTTAGACTTAGGCTCATATTAGTTGCATAGTTAGCCATTCATGCATTAATCCATGTTTCCTTCAATCGTTGAGCTTGATTACATAACTTGGTGATTTTCGTGGAAATAGATGCTGCTTTGGTGTGCTTTTGTGTGTGTATGTGCAGGATCACTTGCCAAAGCAATGCCGAGCTAGTTGCCAGGACAATGCATGAAGGAGACGCCGAGCCAGTTGCCATGGCATTTGTCGACAAAGACAAAATGCAATAGGGATGTCGAAATTAATGACTTTACAAGCCCAAGATGACATGGAGAAAGGCCCAAGCCCAAAGGAATTTGATTGCCATGCAGAGATTAAAGAAGAATTAAATTCCAAGAAGATAGGAGAAGTTCTAATTGGAATTAAATTATCTTTAAAGAATCCAAAAACTTGTTGCGCGTAATAAGTGCTACGCAATTGTGCAAGTATACACGTCGCAAGTTATAGTATAAAAGATATCGTTTCCACAGGGATTGGTGCTACTTCAAGAATCTAGTCTCTTGCACTGTAACAAATAAAGGATTATCGAAGTTTTAACTAATCTAGAAAGCAAATAAGTAAAAGAAAAGATGAATTCAATTGAGAGAGAGATAGGCCAGGTTATCGTGAGTTGAGGTGTGATAGCCAATTGGATTGTCTTGGTAAAAGAGTGCACGGGCAACTCAGTTGCCGTGGCAACTTGCACAACGGGGTTGCCTTGGCAACTAATTGATGGTTGCCTGGGCGACTAGTTGGGCAACTACTTGGGCGACTGGGCAGCAACTTCAAGGTTCGGCGGAGCGTTCTTCAATGGTTTCTTCTTATCCCTAAGTCAAAACTCTAGCTACTTGTGCATGCCTTGATAATACATCCCTGCGTGAATCAAGGGTGAACAACAACCAATCTTGCGCTCCTCTTAGCCGTTGAAATACTTAACTTATTCCTAAGCCGGATTGATCTTCACCATCATTGGATTGAATAAAGATCATATTCATTCGTTTCTTGAATCTAACTCTCCTGATATTAGATAAATGGATGAAATCACGAGATCCTCTCCCAATTCACTCGCAAACAATAATAAGAACCAAGAATGAATAAACCTTGAAATAGAAAAGTGCAAACTCTTATTACCTAAACAAAAACCAATAGTTTCTCACAACCACAAAACACAATAACCATAGCCAAGTAAATTTAGTTCATGGCTAGGTTCCAAAGAAACACAAGATAAACAATCCCTAGCATGAACCCGATCGAACAAGGAAGAAAAGCTGAAGCTTGTCGAAAATTCCCCTTTGCTTCCTCTCTTGGTCTTGTCGAAATTCCCTCTTGCTCTCCCTGTTCATATTGTCGAAATCTCCTTGATATTTATAGGGCTAGGCCAAAGTCCTTCTTTGAGGAGGAGTTTGAGTTGGAATTAAATTATCTTTAAAGAATATAATTCTTTATTATAATTTTATTCCTATTAGAACTTCTCCTATCTTCTTGGAATTTAATTCTTCTTTAATCTCTGCATGGCAATCAAATTCCTTTGGGCTTGGGTCTTGCTCCATGTCATCTTGGGCTTGTAAAGTCATTAATTTCGGCATCCCTATTGCATTTTGTCTTTGTTGACAAATGCCATGGCAACTGGCTCGGCGTCTCCTTCATGCATTGTCCTGGCAACTAGCTCGGCATTGCTTTGGCAAATGATCCTGCACATACACACACAAAAGCACACCAAAGCAGCATCTATTTCCACGAAAATCACCAAGTTATGTAATCAAGCTCAACGATTGAAGGAAACATGGATTAATGCATGAATGGCTAACTATGCAACTAATATGAGCCTAAGTCTAACAATAATATGAGTAAAAAGGGTAAGAAAAATAGTACTTTTGAACACTTATCATGAGGTATTATACTAAATTATCCAACTCCACCAAGATGGTGGTATCGGAGACCCTGGGAAGGGGGCAAGGAAGGGGAAAGGTTGTGGAAGGAATCTGCAAGGATGCCTCTGACCTGTGAGCATCATCCACAAGAACGATCATTTTGGGCTTGGCTATAGGCCCAATTTCCTGCAAAAGAAACAAGAGTGGGAAAAGAGGCAAGAACAAAGGAAAGCCCAATTTAGAGGGGAGGATGTTCCTTGGGCTCCCATCACTTACGTGGATTTCAAGTGCATTTTCAAGTCCAACGGATTAAGGAACACTGAGCTGGAAGTACAAGAAGCAATCCAAGATGGCGAGAGATGCCTCCATGAAGAACTAACCTATGATGCTTTGGAAGAGATGGATGTGAATGTGATCAATGAGGGTGAAAAAGATTGTCCAACCTTTGGCCAAGGTCCGCCCGTGCTCCCCGGGTGTAAAGCTCAACAACTAGACCTGTGTGGACATGCATGTGGTTTTTAGGTCTAAATCAAAGTAATGTTCAGAAAAACCCTGTTATTTCTGCTCGAGAGTAATGGGGATTCTTTGTAAAAGGGTAGCTATGTCAATTTTTATCTGCTTTCAATGAAATGGATCTTTTCTATATCTCTTTCTCAAGTGGCAAGCATAACATTCATTCCATTCATGATTTAGTTGTCTATTTATTCATATCATAAGCTGTCCCTTTCCATTCCCAATGCATATTTTCAAATTTGTGCAGACCCCTTAACATAAACTGTAGGCCTGGTTTTGAATCTAGTCTTGGGGTAGATTTTGAACGACCCATGTGCATGGCAGAAATCAATGTAGAGGACGATGTCCCAGATGAGTTGTTAAGAATAATGGAAAGTGAGGAGAAAAAAATAATGTTGAATCAAGAAGAAGTAGAGGTCATAAATTTAGGGACTGGCGATGAGAGGAAATAAGTAAAGATTGGTAATTCCATGTCATCAAAAGTAAAGCAAGATTTGGTGGGACTGCTTTTAGAATTCAAAGATGTGTTTGCATGGACATACCAATACATGCTTGGCTTAAATACCGACATTGTGGTACACAAGCTCCCTATACGGCTTGAATGCAAACCCATTCAGCAAAAACATCGAAGAATGAGAATCAACATGCTATTAAAAGTTAGGGAAGAGGTAAACAAACAGCTTGAGGTCAGACTTTTGAAGGTCTCTAAATACCCGGAGTGGGTAGCTAACATAGTACCAGTACCAACGAAGGACGTGAAAGTGTGGATGTGTGTGGACTATAGGGACCTTAACAAGGTGAGCCCTAAGGACAACTTCATTTTCCCCACAATGACACACTAGTTGACAACACTGTGGGACATGTTTGGTTCTCATTCATGGATGGCTTTTTGGGGTATAATCAGATTAAAATGCACCCTGAAGACATAGAAATGACCACCTTTGTGACTATACGGGGCACATTATACTATAAGGTGATGCCTTTTAGGTTAAAGAACGCCGAGGAAACTTATCAAAGAGTCATTGTGACCTTGTTCCATGACATGATGCGTAAGGAAGGTCTATGGGGACGACATGACAGCCAAGTCTCAAACCGAAGAGGAGCACATTCAAAATTTGCAGAAACTCTTCGAAAGGCAAAGAAAGTACTAGTTAAGGCTTAACCCGGCTAAATGTACCTTTGTAGTCACATTCGAGAAACTCTTGGGTTTTTGGTAAGCTAGAAAGGAATTGAGATCAACCTCAATAAGGTGAAAGCAATTCAAGATCTCCTGCCACCCCAAACTCAAAAAGAAGTCTAAAGATTTTTGGGAAGGTTAAATTACATCTCTCGGTTCATCTCCCAGATGACCAATAATTGCGACCCTGTCTTTAGATTGCTCTGAAAGAACAATCTAGGAGTGTGGGACGAAAATTGCCAAGAAGCGCTAGAGAAGATCCAGAAGTAATTGACCAATGCTCTAATTTTAGTAGCACCAGTGCCGAATAAGCCATTAATCCTGTACTTGACAGTCTTTGAGAATTCAATGGGTTGTGTGTTGGGGCAAATAGACGACTCTGGCAAGAAGGAAAGGGCAATTTATTACTTGACAAAAAAGTTCACCGAGTGTGAAGCACGATACCCATTGATACAAAGGTTGTGTTGCGCCTTAGTATGGGTTACTAAGCGACTCAGACAATACATGTTGTACCACACCACTTGCTTAATTTGACGATTGGATCCATTGAAATTTCTGATGGAGACATCAGCGCTAACAAGGAAAATAGCCCATTGGCAAACGTTATTGTCTGAGTTTGATATCGTCTATGTAGGTTAGAAAGAAGTAAATGGAAGTTAGTGGCGGATCTTTTGGCAGGTCGTGCTTTAGACGACTACGAGCCATTGGATTTTAGTTTCCCATATGAGGATTTGATCAGTGCTTTGTCCAAGGATGAGCCCGCCGCCAAAAGCGAGTATTAGAAACTTTATTTTGATGGAGCATCTAATTCCCTTGGCCATGGGATAGGGGTAGTATTAATTTCTCCCGAGCATGTCTACTACCCCTTTACAACCATGTTGGAATTCTTTTGCACCAACAACACGACCGAATATGAAGCTTGTGTCATGGGACTCCGTGCGGCCATAGAAAGGAAAATCAAGGTGTTTCAAGTCTTTGAGGACTCATCCTTCATAATCTACCAACTCTGAAAAGAGTGGGAGACTAGAGATCCGAATTTGATCAAGTACTACGATCTAATCCAAGAATTGGCTAAAGACTTTGAGGAAATCAGTTGTACTTATTTACTGAGGGGGATAATCAGATGGTCGATAATCTAGCAATGTTAGCTATCGTATTTGAAGTAAGCCAAAGGGCCAAGATGAAGCCAATCGAGATACTGGCCCATTGTTATAACTTGGAGAAGGAGGAGGACGGTAATCCTTAGTATCATGATATCCTCCAGTACATCAAGTTACTGGCTTACCCAAAAGAGGCTGACGATAACGATAAAAGAACCATTAGAAGGCTAGCGTTGGGGTATGTGCTTGACGAGGAGATCTCATACAAAAGAAGCATAGACCAAATGTTGCTAAGATGTGTCAATGCTCTAGAAGCGAAAACCATCTTAGTAGAGGCTCACGATGGTTTGTGTGGAACCCATGCTAGCGGATTTTCAATGGCAAGAAAAATCATGAGATATGGCTACTATTGGTCAACCATGGAGGGAGATTGCATCAATTATGCGAGGAAACATCATAAATGTCAGGTTTATGCCGACAAGACACATTCCCCTCCGGTGCCATTACACACCATGAATTCACCATGGCCTTTCACTGCTTGGGGCATGGACGTCATTGCCCAAATACACCCAAAAGCTTTGAATAGGCACTGTTTCATCCTGGTAGCCATCGATTACTTCACTAAATGGGTAGAAGCCGCTTCATATGCCAACATTACAAGAGCAGTGGCTTGCAAGTTCCTAAAAAAAGAAATTATATGCCGCTATTGTCTATCGAAAAGAATCATCACCGACAATTGCTTCCAATTTGAATAACAAGATGATGGCTGAAGTGTGTGAACAGTTCAAGATTGTACACAATAATTCTACTACTTATCATCCCAAGATGAATGGGGCAGTAGAAGAGGCAAATAAGAATATTAAAAAGATTATAGCAAAAACTACATGCACTTTTAGGGATTGGCACGAGAAGCTACTATTCGCTCTTTTTTCTTTTCAAACCTCTGTGAGAACCTCCACGGGGGTAACATCGTATTCGCTGGTATATGGTATGGAAGTGGTATTACCCATCGAGGTAAAGATCTTGTCCCTTCGAATCTTGAATGAAGTAAATTTGGACGAAGCCGAATGGATGCGGGCCAGGATTGATCAATTGAACCTCAACAAAGAAAAAAAGTTGAGGGCCATTTGTCACAGCCAAATGTATCAAAAGAGGATGATGTAGGCTTATAACAAAAAGGTTCACCCGAGGGAGTTTCAAGATGGGGGACTAGTACTCAAAAGGATCTTATTAAATTAGAGGAACTTCTGAGGGAAGTGGATGCCTAATTGTGAAGGGCCTTAGGTTGTTAAAAAGGCATTTTCCGAGGGGCATTAATCCTGGCAGAGATGGATGAAAATAATTAAGCAATCTAATAAAGTCAGACTCTGTCAAGAAGTATTACGCTTGAAGAAAATAGGAAAAAGAAAAAAGAAAGAAAAAAAGGAAAAAACAAGAAAGAAAAAAAAAAGAAGAAGAATGAGGGTTTAAGTTGAAAACCCAGAAAATGGCTTCCTAAAACCAAAGGAGGATCTGAATTAAAAACCCGAAAAAGGCAATTCAGATAAACTATGTGTTTGGCATCTGATTGACAGTCTCTGTTCTAGTTAGAGGGTTATACCTCAATCTACGGGTCAACATGAGTTTCAGTCAATGACGGTAAGTGGGAGATCTACTACAGTCGATGGGGTCTTTTATCATTCATACAGACAATGTTTAGGGTTGTTGCATTATTCACCATCTATATCTTTTCAAATTTGCCACGACTTTCAATTCGTTCTAACATTTCATCAAGTATTAATAAAATTTTATTCTCATTTCCTCTAATCTATGCATCATGCGATAGATTGACATAGATTATTGAAAAACAAAGGATTTCTTGGCATTACTATGATTTAACTCATTAAGTGCAGACAGTCCCAATATAGAAAGAAGCTCGCTAAGGCTAAGGTGGAAGGACATTCAATGCAAAGTTGATGGAATACCCAGAAAGGACAGCGAATGCCTCTCATCTCATTATCCGAAGAGCTAAAGGTGAAAACCCAAAAGGGCGCCCAAAAAAAGGACAAAGAGAAAAAGTAAAAAGAAGAAAGAAGAAAAAAAAGAATAAAGAGAAGAATAAAAAAGAGAAAATTTGTAAAGTGAAAACCCGAAAAGGGTGTTTTAAGTAAAAAAACAAATCTGAAGAGAAAGACTAAAAAGACGCTTTAGAGGTAAAGATTTAGAAGAGATGCATAGAAGATTAAACCCGAATAAGAGGTGAGGTGCCACAATTACGATAGAAAGAAGAAGAAAGCAAGAGAAGGGCGAGATCGATGAACCAAAAAGTGTTGCAATTCATGCATCATGCCTAGTTAGACATCCCTAAGTTAGGAGCATGCTGACTCATACCATCAAAGCATTTCATTTATTTTACATGTATTTGAAGGTTAGATTGGGTACTTCCTAAGAAGAGGAGTAAACGACAAAGTGAAATCCAGAAGGGATTTTCAAGTGAGGAGTTTCAAATTTGCATCATCGGGATCACAGAGCGAAAGGTGCAAATATTTATGGATCAAAGATTTCAGGGGAGGAATTTCAAAATCGTCATACCAGGATTACAGAGCGAAAGGGGTAGATACTCATGGATCAAGGATTTCAGGCGAGGAATTTCAAACTCGCCATACCAGGATTACAGAACGAAAGGGGCAGATACCCATAGCTCAAAGATTTTAGGCGAGGAATTTCAAACTTGCCATATCAGGATTACAAGAGCGAAATGGGAAGATACTCATAGCTCAAGGGTTTCAGGAAAAGAATTTCAAACTCGCCATATTAGGATTGTAGAGCGAAAAGGGGCAGATACCCACGACTCAAAGATTTCAAGTGAAGAATTTCAAACTCGCCATATAAGGGTTCCAGAGTTAAGGAGACAAATACTCATAGCTCTAGATTTTTGAAAGAGGAAGGGTGAACAGTTCCACACAAGTGAAACTCGCAGCTCAGAATCTTCAAATAGTAAAGTCGTATAAAATTAGTTATCATATCCTAAAACCCGGTCTAGAAGAATGCTTTATTGAATTCATAATTTGATCTTTATTGAGATGTAAATGATTAGTTTTTTAAAGTGACCTAAATTAAATTGAAATTTGAATAAGCTAGGTGATAAATTCATTGTGGATTAGAATTATGATTCAAATACGAAAGCTAAATATGTTTGCTCGAATTTATCTTTGAAGGAATTAATTGAATGAGTAGGACTAAAATAGAAGCATTGGAAATGTAAGTAACTAATTTGAGAAGGGACTAAATCGATTAAAGGTATAAAGAAAGAGATTGCATGCAAAGATAAATTCAAACAAACATATTTAGCTTTTGTATTTGAATCATAATTCGAATCCACAATGAATTTATCATCTAGATTACTCAACCATGGGAGTGAGCTAAGTGGAGGGTGACTCTCGATCAAAGGAAGTGATTGACTCCTTCCTTGTTTCAACCGAGACTCACATGAGAGGTGAGAAGGAGAGTGAGAGCTTGGATGGTCTTCCATGATGTTTGGAAGCTTGGGTTAAATTGATGCAACTTGAATCCCTACCCGTGAGATGCTAGAAAAAGGGGGTAAGCTAACTTATTCCTTCTTCCAAATTAAGAAATAAATTATGGTTTGATTTCTAAGTTTTCTATGTATCATGCTTTGATAGCTTGAATGGTTGGTTTGTTTCTTTAATAGAAAAACATTACTAATTTAATTGATTAACTTATGCATTAAGAAGGATCATGATCGTAAGATTATAGACCTATGAATGTAACTCTCTCTTGAAACTCGATTGTGTGATCTGTTAGAGATTTTATATTCGAACGGTATACATGATTGAGGGGTTAAACATGCTTGATTATATGCTTGAGATAATCGAATAGACACATGTATAGATGGTTGTGTTTATCAAGTTGGATTATTTTAAATACATAGGAATGTTGTAGGCTGATTTGCACGAAAATATATGTATAAATGATCTATGAAACTGTTTTATAAAATGTAATTAAGAAGGGACTGATTTGAGGAAATTAGGGGTTGCTTAGATACGTTTAAGCATGTGTGTTAATGTAGAGACTGTCTAATGTAAACATGAAGCATAGAGGACTATTTCTAATGGAAATAATTGGAAACTAAGTTGTGATATTAAATGAGAACTTGACTATTGAATTCGGGGGCTGATTTATACATGTAAATTGTGTGAGGACTGTTTGTAAATATGTGAATGTGCTGGATTGTTTTGGATAGGAATAAGAATGAATATGTTGTGCAAACTGTTCTATTTTGGAATTAAGGGGACTGTTAAGCATAAAAAGTAGACTGTTTTGGTGTACACATGAATATATAAGTAAAATTGGCTTGATTTGTGAATACATGAACATAGTGGACTATTTTGAATAGGTATATGTAAACATAAAAATTGGGGACTGTTTTGATTAATAGAAATATGTAAGCAAGTTAATGGATTAATTTGGCATGAAAATAAACATTAGAGGGCTGTTTTGAATGTAAGTTTTCTTAGGGAATTTTGATTTGATTGTAATTTTGGAACTATGTCATTGAACCAATTCTTGGTAGAATTGATGAGTATTCGATTGAATGTCTTGGTTGATTGGTGGTTAATACATGAATAGATGTTATATAGCTTAAAGCCTGATTTGGTTATAGAGGAAATTGTGAAGTTAAATGTTGAAAAGAATTAAGGACTTTAATGCTGAAAATTTGTAATGAAAGAATGTGTTTGAATCAAATGTTAAAATGAGACTATAAAAGCAATTGTCCTACTCGGTTGAGGAATGGAACAAACTGTTCTGATTTCAATATAGTAAATTGTGGATCCTTGAAATTGAGCTTAGGAATGTATTGTTTTAATGACAAACCGTAATGGATTCTCAATAGTATTAAGGAAATGGGTGAATGAATAAGATATATGAGCTGGAAATTTCTGGTAAATTGTCTTGCTAACTTAAGGTATTAAACGAAGCTACCATTGAAGTGGAAATCCTTGAATTCAATGCTAGTGTCTAACTGGAATACTAAAAATGCTTTAACATTGAATTTAGGCAATCCTAGAGACTACCCTGTTTTATATATAAAAATTTAGAACATATTGCATCACTAGGAAATCTTGAAAGACTATTTTGGATTCCTTGTATTGTGTGAGCATGATTAAATCTAGTTTTATGATTTCTTGATCATAAAGGACTGTCTCGATTAAAGAATAAGATAAGTGTATGTGTAGTTTGAACAGACTTGAGTAAAATTGAAAGCTTAGAAATCATGGTACTGATTTAAGGAGTTAAAATTGGGGAAGGTTTTAAAATCTGCAATAGCAGTCACCTTGAAAAATTACTATAAATTGTACAAATTGAATTAGAAGCTATAAATTATATTGTTAGGAAGCTTATTATGTCTAGGTTCACTTAAAACAAACGAAACTGAATTCCGAGCTAAATAGCAATTTATAGAAATAATTGTTCTAAGACGGTGTAATATGCCTGGTGGTAGAATTAAGTGCATCTTTAGATTAAAAACTGTATTAATTCATAAGAAGTAAAAATGCAAGCCCTATATGGTTAGAAAGCTAGTTGAGTCAACTTCCTAACGGTGTAAACGGTTTGAAATTCTGATGTACAGAATGGAAGTATGAGATTTTAAAGGACTGATGTGCGGTCTACCGACTGCAACAGTCATATAAGATAATAGGAAATATCATGGAAAACATAATTGTAGGAGGACTGTTTTGATAATGTTAAAATGTGTATATGTGTTACATGTGATTATTGAATAAATATAGTTGGCATGCTTTAAGTAGTGCAGTTTGGATTCTAAATAATACAGATTGGTATAAAAACAGTCCCGATATTGTCTGAAAACTGCTTTAAAAGTATGAACAGATTTAAGGGTAAAATATGAGCAGTATCGTATGATAAATTGTGTGAATTGTTGTGTGACATGTGACAATGAGAAGCAAGAATGAACTATTTTAACTATTAAGAATGTTTTGGACTGATTTAATAACTTAGAGATTGTTTTAGGGGCTATGGAGGTATTGGTTGAATTTAGATAGATTTTAATGGTTTGTTACTCTTGTTTGAGGTACTTACCGAAAAAAAAAAGAAGAATGGAGGAAGGCTTAGTCGATAGCTAGAGGATGGAAATGTGGATTCAGGTATCCCATAATGTTGGGATAAGAGGTGAGTGTAGTCACATGAGTCTAGAGTAACACGGAGTTATCCCGATGTTTAATTCTCTATTGTTAAGTATTAAATGATTGTGGATGAAATGCATTATACATATTCATTGTGTACAAAGGGCTCAAGTAGAGCTAAATGAGAATGAGTGAGCATTCATAGCATGGCATTCATGTTGAGTATTTGATGATGTTGCGATTCTTATGTTAAATGCCTCGCTATGCTTGGGTGACTGATTACGAAATGACTTTGAGATTGAGATGAACCAGTAATTGTTAATAAGCTTGTGATTGCTTATTGACCAACAAAACAATAATAAGATCCTTTTTAAAAGATTGAAAGCTAATGTTAAGTGCCTTGAATCATAAAAGCTTAATAAGCAAGAAAGCTTAACTTATGCAATAAGCTATTGAAAGAATGCAACAAGTAAGATTACTTGTCTTATAAGATACACTCCAACTTCCTGTTATAAAATAAGATACCTAAGTTGCTTGGTTAATGGAAGTCATTGGACACTCTGGTATAATAGTTGGTCTTTTGGGACTACGGTCCATATGTGATGACTCGGGGGACGCCCCAATTGCATATATATATATATATATGTTCTGTTTCCAATATTAGCAATTGCTAGGTGCTTTGGACTAAGTATCGTCTGAACCAATATGGTCAAACTCAGACCAACGTTATTTATATTTAAATGTATGATCTAAGGCAAACAAGTAAAAGACACAAACTTAATGAGAAATCTAATAAGGGTTTAGAAAGAATATTGAAAAGTATTATGAAAAGCCCTGGAAGCTCTGATACGCCATGTAAACTCTGATATCCCTGATAAGTTCCATAAACTCTGAATGTTCTGATGAATTTGAATAAAGAATCGAAACTAATGATAATTGTCAAGTCTCACGAAGACTTCAATGTGCTAAGTTGATCTTTGACAATATTAACTTATTGTATAATGAAGCTTGGAAAAGCTATTGTACATTATAAAAATATATAAGCTAAATTAAGACAAAGATAATACATGTTAATGTATGATTGGGTGTCCGGATGTGTGATTCTTTGAGATACGTGTATGATATGTTTTATCATTTGATGTTTCTACCTCACTTAGGCTATATAAGCCTAATGCATTCCATTTCATGCATTGCAAGATAATCAAGTGTTCTTGTCTCTGTTGTGGTTGAGAATTACGAGTCTGGTTTGAAGTTCCTGTAGAGCTTGAAACTATCTTAGATAGTTTACTCATAGGATGGTGGCACACTGCTTAATTGTTATAAGAATTGTATACCATGAATTGTGTAATCCCTATTAATATTTGATGTCCTAATTTAAAAGGTATATGGTACTTATTATTCGAATGACTTCTTGGGGATTATGGATATGTACATATGGTAATTGTTGGTGGATTTGAGTTCAAGCATGTCAGTAGGATCGACTTATTGTGAATTGTATGATCCCTTAAAGTGAGAGTCTTATAAACATGATGAAACTTGATGTATAGTACGAGACAAGAAATTATATGTTCGAATGGGTACTTAGCAAATACTTATAAACATGCTAGTAAATCATTGTATAGTCACATGTGGTTTAATTGATGTATGAATGACAAACTATAGCTTGAAATTAATATGGTCTTCAAATGATTAAATGAATGTTTAAAATTAAGGTTTCACAAGTAGTATATCCGATTGAAAGTTTGGGAAATGAAATATGTACGCATAGTAAGTTATATTTGAGATATAACTCAAGCATGGTTTGGATAGTTGAATAATTGATGAATTGGTTATTTGTGTAAGGGGGATATTCGAACAATTTCTTGTAAGCCAAGTTGTACTGGTTGGTTATTGTTTTAAAGGTGTAAATCTTAAACTGCCTTGAAGTGTTTGTTTAATTTACTTTTGGTAACTAGTTTAATAAAGGTAATAATTTGAAAATGATCTTTAGATTAGTGGGTGTAATGTTTTTAACAAAGTGACTTTTAGTGAATAATGCATTTGAATTGAGAATTAGTATCATGGATTAAGTGTATGACAAGGTCTTCTTATTGTGTCTTGTATTTCAAGATAAAATATCTTGTCAATCTTAGGGAAAAAGGGGATGTAACACAATTATATTAGGGTCAATAATAGCTTTAAGAAACAATGATTAAGTCATTATAAGTTTGAAGAGATAAGGGAGAATTCTTTAATTTGTCGAAATAATTGGCTTATAGCTAAGAGCTTGTAATTCGTTACATGATTGGTTCACTAAGTGATTATATTAAACAAAAGAATGATACCTCGGTTACTGTACCTTAGTCAGTGTTTATAAATGAATTGTTTGACTTTATACAACGTGTTAATGACTAAAAAAGACCTTATCGATGTTATGTGATCAATTTGTGATCTATGTCCTTAGCAATTTAATAATTTCGAGAAAGTAGAATCCAAGAAAGTTTATAAGAGATAAGAATCTATTAACCATACTTTTAGCTATGGTTAATTCAGAAATTTGAAATTTTCTGGCTCATGTTTTCGGTTTTCTCTGCAGTGATGTTCTTAACTTCGGTTTCCTTCTAATCCGGGTTGAGGACGTTACATTAGTGCTTATGGTCTTTGTTTTATTCTTGTTCCATAAAGAACAAGTAAAGAGGGGCAGTTGTAATCACTAATTTTATCTGGGGTATTAACATGTTTTATATTTATTATAATAATGGGATTCTTTGTCTATTTACCTTATGTTTCTTTGTTACTATCTATTTAAAAACCCAAAAATATTATACTTTAGCACATGTTGGTCTAATTTGAAAAAAGAAAAAAAGGGAAAAAAGAAAAATTATTATTGCATCATTATCAATTTTAACTACAAAGAGTTTTGATTAATCAAAGTGGTTCATTACCATATTATTATTACATTATTATAAAATAAAAAATAGAAAAGCCCAAAAGATAAGTCATAATAATTAAGAAAGCCCAAATGTTTGTTTAAAGAAGTCCATCTACATTTATTTAAAACCCAAAAATATTACATCAGCCCAGCTAATAAGGCCCAAACCTAATAACACAAATCTGGACCGTTAGATTTGGATGTCGATCAAACGGTCCAGATCAGGTCTGGAATGGAAGCCCTGACGTTGCATCAACAGCAGCCGATGGATCAAGATTGGATTCAACGGCTCGGATCGTCTCCCAAACGTATGCATATCACATCTGATTGTCCATCTCAACTCACCCGCACATGCAACGAGGATTCCCCGATTGATCTGCTCCTGAAGCACCTTAACGCGTCTGGCATTTCAAAAGCCATCCTCTCTCTAGTCCTCTACCTACCTCCATGCTCTGGCCAGGTTGCATGCAGCACCAAAAGGGGAAATGGTCAGAATACAAGAAATAAGCATTAAATGCTATAAACATATCAAAACGGAAAAGGAAAAAACAACATCGACAGAGGGGGCGAATCCGGCCAAAACCACAACAATGTCAAACCAACATGGCATAAGAAGCATACGAGTAAAGACAAAATTCTCAGAGCAACCAATAGCATATTTAGAGTCTTTATCTCTTTTATAAATCATGTAATATTCTGGTGGTATAAAAACCCGAAAGCAAACAGTTGTAAAAACCCATTCGGGGATTTTGAAGCAATAGAGAACGAAAAGCAGAAAAACCTCAAAGCTTTAGAGGTAGCCTTTCTCTCCCCTTTTCATATCATCATCAAAGCATACACCTACAAAAAGAAAGCTAAGGTTTTAGTTTTATACCATTGTCGCTTCATCTCCCTCCGCGTCGATTCGTCTTCCCCTGACTGTTGCAATTTCTGACCGACGACAAGCTTTCGGTCTCTCCAAGGCCGTGTGTGGTGAGTCGGTGGTGAGGCCAGTAGAAATAGGAGGGACTTGGTTTTCAAAACAAGTGAGGTTTATTTGTTTTAAAAAAAAGACTCTTGGTTTCTAGTTTTCAAAACAAAAATGGTTTCAGGTTTTCTTTTAGATATGGGTAGATCAAGGTTTAGAGAGGAAAATAGGTGTTTTGGATGAGTTTGGGGAACGCTGGTTGTCTTCGAGCGGTGGTCGACGCGGTGGAGGAGTTGCCAGAAACTGGGAATAGTGGCTGATTTCTGGGTTTGGGGATGAACAACACCTGTTTCAGAGGAAAAAAAGAGAGAATGAGAGAGTGCTGATTTTTTAAAATGTTTTTCTGTTTTTGGCAAAAAAAATGGATGGTTGTATATTTGTTTTAAAAAAGGCAAAGGGGATATTTACATTTTAAAATCCTCCACCCCATATTTATTACGTTGCTAGCCATTCTGCCTTCTTAAAATACACTCCCAGCCCCTACATTTTATTTACTTGTTATTTTAGTCCTATTTATATGTGCATGCTTGTTATTTTATATTGTTATGATAGGTATGTTTCATGTGACCTTGGTATATAAATGTGCATTATGTTAGTGTGATATATGACCCATAATATATGTTTTTTTACATATAATGTATGTCTTATACGGTATATAATTTATATATATATATTATGTATGTTACAATATAGTATATAGTTTTTAAATATGTATTTATATATCCTATGTGACATTAAAGTATGTGTTCTAAATATATGTTTTTTAAACTTTGTATGATGCATGGTTCGAAACATTACACATATATGGCTGCCCCCAATTTGAGTTATGGTTTTTACGTATGTAATTATATATATATATACACGTGTATATTTATGATTAATGTTTATATGTATGATACATGCCTTATGTATGTATATACGTGTTGTAGCTAATGGCTTGAGAAATCGGCTATATATATAGCCTCTGCGATGATGTTTTTTTTTGTATGTATGGAAGATTGTATATATGATTACTGCCATAGTAGATGTTATGGTTTGTTTTTTTCTAATGTATAGGTGCATATGTATTTTTATGTAATGTTCTATGTTATACGTTATATACATACATGCATGTTATATCACAGTTTGGAATTCCATGTAACTTGCTACTGCCATGCTTTTTTCTTTTTACATAGGTCTATGTGCTCGTATGTATGTTGCTCTTGCCTTGTTTTTTTTTTTTTTTGTGCATATTGTCACAGGCCGCCAATCCACGACCGAGCGAGCCGTACACCAAAGGGCTTGCACTAGCACACTATGTGCCTCACCCGACCGAGGGACCCAAGTACACACCAACGTCGCACACCATGGGGCCATGTCAAACACCCCATGGGGCGTCCACAACCGAAGGAGCCGAGCTAGCACACTTAACGAGCACCATGGGGCCAAGAGAAGCACCCCATGTGCTGCCCATGAGAGAGGAACCCGAGGGAGCACTTCCATCGCACCCAAATGAGCCAAACCGAGCACCCTCCATGTTGCCCACGCCATGGAACCCAAGTCAGCACCCGATGTGCACACCAGAGGGCCGAGACAAGCCCCATCTGAGTTGCTGACGACCCTAGGGCCCGATTCAGCACCGAACATGCTGCCAAGGAAGTTTTGGACAAGAGAACCAAGCCTATTAAAACCCAATCCGCCCAAGAGACCAAGACCTTGGAAGGATATCATCCTTGGACCAACACACAAGGAGAAAGAGTATCTTTTGACCAACACAAATGGTAAGAGATCATCCTTTGAGTTGCACTTGGGGAAAGTATCATTTGCCAACCTAAGTGTGATGTCATAGCCTTGTATTTTAGGTAACATTGCATTTGAGTTATCTTATTTCCATAGTTAGGAGATATGTATCTTGAAGATTGATCCTTAGCCCTTGGATCAAATCTTCCTAGATCGTTAGATCGTAGGGGGTGAGCCTATAAATAGAGGTTTTCACCCACCATTGTAAATCATCCCATATTCCATCTTTCACTTCTTTGAGTTTCTTGAGTAAAGAGTTTAGAATTTCTCTTCACCTTGTTCTTTCTTCATCTTCCTTGTTTTGCCTAGCCATCTCCCATTTTTCCCTCGAGCTTCCGCTATTCTAAGCACTCTGGGACAAATCCTGAAGTTTATCAAATGGACCTTCAATTAAGCTTAAAACGAATAGAAATGATTAAATCATAAAATCACAACTAAACTTTGCAAACTGAAAAATAACATGCATAGTATTGGATAATCATACAACTAAACACATATTCGATCAAAAATATGAATTTCAGACCGAATCAAAACCAAATCAAATATCAATTGGACAAGATATGACAAAAAGGATTAAATTGTAAAGATTCATAATTTAGGTCTAGAGACTGAGTGTCTGCTCTAGAGACTCGAGTCATTTTTTTTTTCAAATATTGAGATTTCATGATGTTTTGGGTCTCAAGACTTGAAGCATTTGCTACTAAGTAATTATGCACCAGTGGTGGAAATATTTTGTTTCCACAAGCGTCCTGATTTTAGTGGTTAGAGATTCAGTTTAGATTTTATAGTATAATGGTTTAGGTTTATGTGCTTAGAATTTTAGGACTGTGGTTTGAATTTAGAGTTTAGGGTTAGAATTTACAGGTTATAAGTAAAAACCTAAATCCCTACTATATTACCCTAAAACCTAAACTCTAACCTATAAACCTTAAACCCTAACACTAAACCCTAAATTCTAACAACATACTCTAAATTCTAAACCCATATACTATAAACTTTAAACTAGATCTCCAACCCCTAAAATTAAGGTACTTGTGAAAATAAAATATTTCTACCGCCGGTGCATCATATATTTTTCCTTTTGTTGCTTGAACCAAATGTTTTTTTTTTTTTTACTTTGATTAAGGCAATGTTACTTGAAGCATGATTCTGTCTATAGATGAAACCGATTAATTTAGAATAAAAGTAAACTAAAAGCATCTAAATCAAGAGAAGTAAAACCGTGTTAACGTCGCTTCAAGGTTGTTTTTTTTTTTTTGGAATTGTTGTATTTGGGAAGGGAGCGTAGTAGTTGTGACCAATAATCTTTGATATTAGTTTCCACAAAACATCATGTGTACTTAATATTTTGTTTCGAGAAGAGAAGAGGGCATTGAGCTTTGGGTGTGTTATGCCCTGAGATTTTGCTGTTACTTGATAATGTTATCAAGGAGGTCATGCAGGAGTAATGAATGAAACTGATGAAGCATTTATAAAAGGAGAAACTGCCTCAAAACATTATTAATATCGTTTCAGATATAGTACATCTACCGCACAACCATACCGGAAATCAGAAACTAGCAGTTTTCCGGCTCATGATAGAGTACAACAAGCTGTTGCCTACAAGTTCTGCAGCTTAATCTTGTTTCAGATGTCAAAAAGTATTTGACCTACATGTCTAAGTGTAGGCTAACAACATGCAGATTAGCATCTTCGACGATGATGAATCAATCAAATTGTTCAACTTTGCGCTACTCCTATCTGTTCCATGCTAGTGTGTGACAAGAATTTTCATACTATGCAACCCTGATGAGTTGCCATTTTATGGAGATCACTCAACAAGCTGCTGAGAAAGATCACTTGGTCCTTGACTAATAAACCCCATTGATCATTGTAGGAATCCAATACAGTTGTCATACTCATAGTCCATTCCGTAAACAGCAGCGGAATCCAATAGCAGATCATCAGAATTCAGATATGCCAGGGGAGAGTCGGTCATTGATGGTCCGAAAGAAGTGCAGCACCCTGGGCAGACAAACAACGGTGGCACAGCCTTGGAGTCCTCTATTCCACAGCAGCGCGTGTGCTGCCACACCTCGCAAATATCACATGCTATCATCCTCTCCCCATCATCATCCCGAGCCCCACATTCACATCTGACTATCCAATTACCGGAACCACCTTCATGCCTCAGATTACTGTCCAAATCTATTCCACTCCCTCTGACCAGAATTTCTGCACCTGATTCAAGTGCTCCAAACAGTACATCTCTATCCTCCATTTCATCTAGGCTGTCAATCTCTGTCACCACAAACTTATCCATAATACAATAAGTATCCCTCAATGCTTTTTCAGCAGCATGTTTAAGGTCAAGAACTGTGGCATGTAACGGAACAATGACAAGTTCACCGGAAGGTGATGTCTCGGTAGCCATATTCTCCACATTAAACAAGCCTGGCATGACTCGGCAAAAGAATCTCAACAATTGGTCATCTTCATCTCTGAACGGTCGATCCTTCACAAAGTGTTTGCTATCTAGAATTGCTTGAGTGGCAAGTTCCAGCAAGTCTGATTCTGGATAGTGCAGTAGTGTGTTATTATACAGATACACCACATCATTATAAACATCAGTTCCAGGGACAGGAGCAGTAGGCGAAAAATCTGGTAGAGGTTTTTGATGTATCTCCTCTTTTGCTTCTGATGCCTTAACCGGATTGTCTATGTCATGAATCGTATATTCTAAAACCCGAGCTGAGTTAATTCCACGGCGCACGATGTGACATCCAACAATGACATTGTTCATTGATTTCAAAACATAATCCAGCAAACCTGTATCACCGATATGCATCCGAGCTGCATCTCTTAAATCTTGCCTTGTCATCCCACCATGACTGACTTCAGATTTATGTTCCTTCAAAGCATCTACAATCACCTCTGCTGCAAATTCTAGCCTTTTTGCAGGCCATCTGCTATCCATATGAGCTATGACACTGGTAAATCTCTTGCATCTCAAATATTTTTCCTTCGAATTGTCCTTCTTATGGAATGATATTCTGATGGAATTTTTCTGTACAGAAGCAGGAGCACTAGTAGCTGCTATGAATTTCTTCTGCAGTGCGCTACGAGATTTGATAGTGAGCATAAACTTGAAAAGATCTTGAATTGTAACCAACTGGCTCTCACTTAGATCTCTATAATGCTGAACCATGCACTTGATTTGTCTGCTCTGCTCCCTATCACTGAAATCTTGAATGATTTTGTCAAGTTTCAGGGAGCTGAGAATTTCAATTGCTTTAACATAATTTTCCTCTAAAACACCATAGCTTCCGCGGCAGAATTTGTAACCCCATCGACCAAACCATGTGTGGCCATACGCGACTCCATGAAGCAAACGTAGATCCATACCGTGCTTCTTCGATGCATCCTCCACTGAAATTTTCCTGAAAAACATGAAACAATGTTCATGAAATAGCATTCTTAAATGTGAACTAGGCTAATTTGAATAGTTCAATTATGGAGTTTTACCATGCTCTAAGAATTTCACAAATACGATTCCAGAGATCCATGATTTCTCTGCCATAGAGATACTTAGAACCACCTTCAATTCCATTGACGCAAAGGAGATGGCCAAATCCATTACAGTGAATCAACCCATGTAAGAGATGGGAGTGGATGTTTAATACATTATCCTCTAAAGGCTTATTCCAGTCTCGATCATTTGGTATTACCACATGATACTTCCGCTTGGAAACTAAATGGTTGCTCCAACCTAGAAAAGCACAACAGCAAGCAAAATAAATGTCAGTTTTCTACAAGAACTAATAATTTGGGCAGCAAATTTTGCATCCAGAGTTCTGTAGCAACAGTTTTAGCTCGGATCAAGCTTTCTTAAGAAGAATCCGTTTGCTTGGTCTGGATCTAGGTGTATGATCCATTGAATATATGAAAATCTTAAAAACTTTAGTATATCCCGTATTCAACACGTCAAGTTTGGATAACAGAACGTAAATGGCTAATTCCTACTAATTGAAGGAAAATCTCTTATCCAGCCTTCCATTGGGTTGTTCTTGGATTCTTAATATAGCTCAAGACTTGTAGTGTTTCATTCTAGAATTCATTAACTTGATAAAGTTGCAGAACAGGGGGGATGAGAATAACATTGGCCTGAAACAAAGATTCAATAGTTTAATCAAATTAAAGACACAAATTTGAGAGAGGGGGGAAATTTGCAGACGGTAGGAACTTCCAAAAGCAAAACTCAGAATGCAGCGGGTGCAGGTTTATTGGCATATTTCTCAGGCTAAATAAGCCTAAATGATCAGAAAGTGAGGAATCAACATATTGGCAGTCTATTGATCTTATCAAATGCTAGTAAGAGGTTACAAACTCGACCTTAGCTGTCTTGCAAAAGATTAGGGAAAAGGTAGTGTTTTTTATTTAATCATTTTACAATTATTTCAATTTCATCTAATAGTTCCATTCGCTTCATGGTCAAAAGTTCACGTTTACCACAAAATTCCAGCTTTCTTTACATAAACAAGAAACCCAAAACCCAGTAAAACCCCCAAAACCTGAATCACGTGAGGAAACAAGAAAACTCCAGTCTGGGAGAAGAAAAGAAAGAAAGGGGGCAAACCTGCACATCTGCAGTGATCGCAGAAAGGGTTTACAGAGTGGCTAACACCCTCTTCAATGGTGTAAAGAGGGACGACGCAGCTCTTGTCACGAACGAGAAGGGTGCACCAAATGGGCATTCCATTGACGCAGTAATCTTCAGGCTCTGCACATTGCTTAAGGAAAAAACGAATGTTATCTCGGAAGGGACCGGTGGGGTTTATGGGACAACCAGGTTCTGCAAATGAATGTAACCCAAACAACTTTGGCTGTCTCTTTCTTTTCCTGCACGTCTCTAGGATTGGGATTGACATTGTTCAAGTAATGCCTTTCGGGATCTTTGGTTTCTTCTTCTTCTTCTTCTTCTTCTTGAGAGCATGAGAAAAGCTGAAGAAATTTTTACTTTTTTTTATGGGATTTGCCAGTAGCTGATTGAGTTTGCAGTCAGTTCGTTTAGGATGGGGACTTTCCGCGCTCAAATTTTGAGTCAGACTTCGTTAAGTAAAGCAAAGAAAAGAGGCCCATTTGTCTTCTAAAATTGGCTAGTTGAAGGTCTATCAAAAAATCCAAAACCCAATAAAAAGACCCTTATTGTATGTATGTATTTATGAACTCATTCTAACAGTAGTCGATTGCAAATGTTCGCGGCGACCAAACAAGAAAAGTAGAAGTGTTTCGAATAGGCCTAAGTTCTTTAGATTTGATTTTAATTGTTCTTAGGGAAACTACATATTTTGTATTCTAGTTATTCTCGTGTTACTATTTTAGCATCCCCACTTATTCTTTTAGCCAAAAAATAATTAATCTTATGTTTTCTTAATATTTTAATACTCCGCCGTTTAAAGTTAAAGGTGATAGAGACATGATTTTTTTAACGCCGCGCGTATTTTCTCCTCCTAGCCACACCATTCCATGTGGGTCCACTTATTAAAATATTAATTGAATTTTTTATTAAAAGGGTGGAAACCCTAAATTAAAATCTATTTCTTATTTAACGACTGAAATTTATTGTGAAAGAGTTTATGGAGAAAGCAAGGATGAAGACGAATATGAAGGAGCTGGAGAAAATGGAGACAGCAAGCGCCATTCTTTTTTGCCATTGTGATGTTTTAGTTGCGTAGAGAACATTTTGGACAAAAAGATAATCCGCGTAGGAGGTTTTTTCAGTGCCCTAATTTTGAGAAAAAGATTAGAAATTATTATTTTTTTAAGTGGTTTGATACTGAAATAGTTGATCATCAAAGAGCTGTCATTTTGGATTATTAAAATCGAAGGGAGCAATGGTGTGGGTTGATTTCTTGGAAGCTTTGAACATGCATGTATAGTTGGTGTGGATTGGCTCATTGAGCTTTCTCCAATGTTGAACCAAGTGGTTTGATATTAGAAATTGGCTCATTGATTATTTCTAACGTGAAGGGCGCACCAAGTGATTTGATACTAGAAATTGGCTCATAGAATGTGCAAAAAAAAAAACAAAAAATTCCAAGTTTCTAACAACTAAATTAACTCATTGATTATTTCTTGGAGCTTTGAACTTGCAGCTACAGTTGGTGTGGGTTGGCTCATTGAGTTTTCTCCAGTGTCGAGCATCCATCTATCTACTTTGACTGATGGTGGTTGTGTTGAAGCTCGCTAGTAGTGAAGAACCTGCTAATTAGGGAAAGTACTTGTCACTGTACCTTTTTTCTTAATACCCTAAACGAGTCTCTTAACTTGTAAACGAGATCATAAAATTTAGTAGCAAAAGATGATATTAAAATATCTAAAATGAGATTGTAGAACATGAAGAAGGCATGATTCTTGCTGGAAGTTTAAGAATTCTTCTACCTCTTGATGGTTGAGTTTGAGGACGAACAGAACAACTCACTCTTGATGGTTGAGTTTTGATACTACTTTAAAGAACATGTGTTTTTACATTGCTTAATGATTCGTTTGTCCCTATTTAGTTCTTTTTAGCATATGTTTGTAAGCATCTTCATTGCATTGCATTTCAGTTTGCAACTCAGTAACTTTAGCTTGTTAAACTTGCAATTTTCATAATTTGTTAATGATATCGCTGCAATAGTGTTACTTAGATTGCTTCTAGGACTGTCGCCGCATTAGCAGTTGTCAAGAAGTTTTTATAACAGATAATAAAAAAGATAATGAGCTGGCAATTAGGTACAACTGCCTTGTACGAATTTTCACATAGGAAAATTGTGAGGGACCATTTTATAGAAAAGAATACATGTACCCGACTTGAAGGAGAATATATATATCCTCTTTCCTAATTCTTATCTTTCATATTTTATCTTTTTAGGGTTTTTTTGGAAGCTCTTGATGGTTATGGTTGCTTAAGCTTCCTTGGGGCAAACCGAGGTGAATCTGATGCAGAACTGTCCTTGAATGGTCGAGTCGAGTGCGAAGCAAGAGGAAATGTTAAGGAGTAATAGAGTTAGCTGGAAATAGCTTTCCTCATTCGATTCTTAATGTTTTCTTTTTTTAAATGATGATGATTATGGTTTAAATTATTTTAGTATGGAAATACTTCATAGATTTTGAGTGAAAGTTTATTCTATTAAGCTTATTTTCTATGTTTTAATCTTTGGGTTTGGATCTTATATGCATAGAAGTGTTTGTAGTTGTCATTGTCACTAGAAGGTGCGGTGACAAATCAGATTAGCAAGCATGACAATGGAAGTTGCATGGGAATTAAAGGAATTTGACTTGCTTGTTCTTATATATGTTTTATTGCTATCATCGGAAGGAGGAGTTAGTATGCATGTGTAAGTCATTGATTAATAATAGAAATTGGGCAGGTAAAATATTCATGGACTTTATTGCGCTGACAATCATCTATTCTTTTGTTTCTTGCTAGCATTCGATATTTTGTTGAAGGCTCACCAAGGAAACCTCATTTTCATTTTTATCTCACTTCAGTTTCCATTTCATTGCATTCCTCCGACATTATCTTTCGCAATTATCTTATTCTTATTACTATTTGCATTGACATTCTAAGCATTTTAACTATCATTCTCGTGGGATCGATATTTGACAGACTTCTGTTTGTCTACTATACTTGCATCGATAGTGTTTGCTTATGCATTATTGTGGTGACATTAAAATACCGATCAAGTTTTGGCGTCGTTGTTGGGGATGACTTTACTTTTGTGTTTCTTTTGTTTTTGCATTTGTTTTTAATTCAATTTTTATTGCTACTAATTTTAATTTTTTTCTCTCATTCTTTTAATAGTTTATCTTTGGTAGTTTATGACAGGGAGCAATTTTGAGCATATTATTAAGCTTGATCCAGAGATTGAACGAACTATTTGGAGGAGAACTCATGAACAAAGAGAAATGACATTACCAAGAAACAATACGGTGATACCATCGATCCAACAACAAAATCTTAATGACCCACCATTGCAACAAGTCAGCTTCAAAAATTGACTATAAGAGATTTTGTAGTACCTATATTAGATGATTTGCAATCGGGAGTTGTTAGGCCAGCAATTCAAGCTGGAAGTTTTGAACTAAAACCAGTCACTTTCCAAATGTTGAACTTGAATGGGCAATATGTTGGGCTTCCCATGAAGACACAAGGGAGCATTTTAAATCTTTTCTATTGATTTGCGCATCATTCAGTCAACAAGGCATTCATGATGACGCTTTAAAACTACAATTGTTCCCCTGGGTTACCTGCAAGATCAATTACTTCTTTGGAATACATTGCAAACATAGTTTGTTTTGAGATTTAATCTGCCGAAAATGAATGCTCATCTTAGAAATGATATAGCTGCTTATCATTAGCTTGATGATGAAAATCTACATACTATATGGGAACGTTATAAGTCCTTACTGTGATGTGGTCCCTTGCATGGTATTTAACACGAAATGAAAATTGAGATTTTTTTATAATGAGCTAAATTCTCAAAATCAGAATATCGTTGACACACCAGTAAATGGACCTTTACTGGATTGTACATATCAAGACGCAATAGGTATTCTAGAAAGAATTGCTCAAAATGATTACCAATATCCTATTACTAGAGCTACACTCACAAAAGAAACACTGAGAGTTATTGAAGTAGGTGCAATCTCTTTCCTTAGTGCACAAGTCTCTACTCTAATAGATATGATCAAGGAATGCAAGGGACTAGTAAAGTTGCACCCATTCAAGATTCTCAACAAACTAATGTCCCTTCATTCTGTTGTGAGATTTGCAGTGACAATCATAGGTATGAAGACTGCCCATAACGTGCAGAGAATGCAACAACACTTATGGCAATTCTTACTGCTTCTACACTTAGGGAAATTAGAATTCTTGGCAAAATGGTGGGAAATTACATTTTGGAAATACTTCTACCCAAGTAATTATAATTAGAGACAAATGAACTACAATCACCAACAGACACAATACACACAACAGAATCAAATGCAACCACATCATGCTTAGATGCCAAATCAACATGTTCAAGCACCCAGGCAACAACAATACACTCAATATTCCATATGTGATCCATTAGCAGCTCTTAAAGCATTGATGCGAGAGTATATCACTAGAATGAGAGCAATTGTTCAAGGGAATTCCTTATTGATTAGTGCATTTAGGGTACAATTGTGACATCTTGCATCCACAATGAATACTAGACTGCAAGGCACACTTCCCAGTGATACAAAAATTCCCAATTCACGAGAGAAGAGAACTGCAAAGCTATCAAACTAAGGAGCGAAAAATAGACTGGTGAGTCGATCATAGAATTGGATGTGACAAGTCTAGAAAATGGTGAAGTGACTTGTAATGAAAAGATTGCCTCTGAAGAGATTGTTGATTTACCAGGAAAAATAGTTTCGAGAATTGTCAGTCACATGCCAAAAGTGTGACAGTCCAAAGTGTCGACGCAACCTAAAGTATCCTCACCTCCACATTTTCCACAAAGATTCATGGACAATGAACATGATAAGCAATATCAACAGTTATTGGATACACTAAAATAACTTCATGTGAGCATTCCTCTAGTGGACGCTCTAGTGCAAATTCCCAATTATGGGAAATTTATGAATGAGCTCTTGTCCAAGAAGAAGAAACTAAGCGACATTGAGACTATTGCACTCACAAAAGGGAGTAGTGCTATTTTGACCAATAACTTGCCCCTCAAAATGAGAGATCCTGAGAGTTTTATTAACTTATGTTCGATTGGCAACCAATATTTGGGAAAAGCTTTATGTAATTTGGTAGCCAACATTAACTTAATGTCATTGGCTACTTTTAAGAACCTGGGAATTGGACATATGAAACCCACTGCAATGACATTACAACTAGCTACTAGATCAATTGCTCAACCTGAAAGACAAATTAAGGATGTCTTGGTACGTGTTGATAAGTTCATTTTTTGGCAGATTTTATTATACTTAACTGTGAGGCAACAATGAGGTGCCCATAATTTTGGGATGACCATTTCTAGAAACCAAAAAGACTCTTATTGATGCTTACAAGGGCGAATTAACCATGTGACTTAATGATGATCAAGTCACCTTTAGTGTTTTTGAGTTCATTCAATATAGAGATAAGATGAGTGTCTTACTATCGACGCGTTATATGATTTGATTAAGGCAAAATTCAATGAACAAAACACACTTGTATCAAAATATTTTGCAATGACATATAAAGATGAAATCTTAAATGACAATGAAAGTATAGTTGAAGCTAACAATGTGGAACTTAAGCATGGATGGTAGATTGAATCTTTAGATGTAGCCAATAGAGAGACTCCAATTTTCAAACCATCTATTGAAGAAGCTATCATATTAGAAATGAAGCCACGTCATACCAATCTTACATATGTCTTTCTTGGAGATAACAATACTTTTCCCGTTATTGTCTCTACAACGCTGAATGTGAGTCAAGAAGAGAAGTTGGTCTATATTTTGAAACAACAAAAAAGAGCCATTGGCTAGAGTGTTGTTGATATTAGAGGCATTAGCCCATCCTTTTATGTGCACACAATCAAGTTGGAAGAAAAAGGCAAGCACACTATAGAACAACAAATACGATTGAATGAGAAAATGAATGAAGTAGTAAAGAAGGAAATAATAAAATGACTTGATGTTGGGATTATTTAACCTATTTCCAATAGTACTTGGCTGAGTACAATTCAATGCGTCCCAAAGAAAAGTGGCATTACCATGGTGCACAATGAAAAAAATGAATTGATGCCTACACGTATTCCCACGAGATGGAGAGTTTGTATGGATTATCACAAGCTCAATGTAGCCACAGGGAAAGATCATTTCCCACTTTCTTTCATTGATCAAATGCTGGATAGGCTTATGAGTAGGGCTTATTACCGCTTCTTAGATTGCTATTATGGTTACAAACAAATAGAAATTACACCGAACAATCGGGAGAAAACAACTTTTACTTACCCTTTTGGTATATTTGCCTTTCACCATATGCCTTTTGGTCTTTGTAATGCACCTATCACATTTCAAAGATGCATGATGGTAATATTCTCTAACATGATTGAAGACTCTTTGGAAGCTTTTATGGATGATTTATCAGTTTACGGTAATAATTTTGGCCATTCCGTTGACAATCTGGAAAAGTGCTCTAGTAATGTGAAGACGCACACATAGTAGAGATTGGAAAAAAATATCATTTCATGCAAACATAAGGCATTGTGTTAGGACATAGAATCTCTAGCAAAGGCACTGAAGTAAACAAAGAAAAATTTGAGATTATTGAGAAGTTACCTCCACCAACCAATATAAATGGAATACGAAGTTTCCTTGGGCATGCAGTGTTTTATCAGAGATTTATTCAATAATTTTCAAAAATTTCCAAACCCTTGTGTTCATTGCTATAATAAAGTCACAAATTTCTTTTTGATGATGCATGTCTAGATGCATTTAATCAAATCAAGAAGCAGCTGGTGGACGCACCCATTATCGTTGCACCAGATTGGTCTCAACCATTTGAAGTTATATGTGATGCAGGTGATTTTGTTATCGGTGTAGTCCTGGGGCAACACAAGGGAAAGAAATTTCATGCATATATTATGCTAGAGAGACACTTACTGATGTACAAATTAATTACACAACAACTAAAAAAGAGTAGTTGGTTGTAATATTTTCTTTTGACAAATTTTGCTCATACCTTGTTGGTGCAAAGGTTATGGTATTCACTGGTCACTCTACATTAAGATATTTCTTTGTGAAGAAAGATACAAAACCAAGCTTGATAAGATAGTTTTTTTCGCTACAAGAATTTGGCATTGAGTTTAAAGACCACAAGAGTATAGAAAATCAAGCTGTCGATTGGGGCTCTGTTTTGCATAGCTGCAGGAGGAGGAATAGTATGGTCTTGTTTCAAAGTAGTTACAAGATGATTGAACATCTCCTTCATGCTCAGGAGACATTCTTGCTGCACAGGATTTATAGCAGGAGCTTCCTGTTGAGCAACAACTTGGGCTCGGGGTTGAGCTTGTTGTTATGAAGGATTCTACTCTACCCTCACACTATCTCCTTCATTCGAGGAGCCTACAGGACTTTCATCATCCTGAGCGAGCCTTGTTTCTGAAATTCTATGTTCAAATAGAACAATTAGGAATTCGATTTAGTTAAGCAAAGGCACAAGCTATACAATACAAGTCTCCTAGGTGGCACAAGTATCCTCTATGATGCAAGAGAGCCCGGTTTAATCCTAGAACTGGCTAAAAAGCTCTGATACCAATAAATGTAACACCCCTACCCCGGGTTAGTAGCAAACATGCTCGAGAGCGTTACCAAGCAAGAACAAGGCATTACAAGAAAGAATAGATTATCTCATCCCTATTATATGAGTTACTTAACTAGAAAGCATCCAAGCATACTTAACTTATCAGGCAAGAAAACTCATATTTTGATTTCAAGTCATTATCGGTTACTACTTTAACAATTCCATTAACTACATCTTATACCACTACCATTTGAATGGCCTAAGTGTGCAACATACTTCCATTTCATTTCAACGTTCCTTAGTTTGATACAAATAACATCTCATACCTAAATTACTAAACATGATCATTTGAACACACAATTGCATGTAACTTGATTCCAATCAAGCCATATACCAAGCCTGGCCATTCGGCAATTATCATACAAACATACAAAAACACTTACAACAAGGTATGTTCATACATAAGTGAGTATATAATTTCCAAGGCATTCGAATGGCAATATAATCTAGATCAATCACTTGAACATTCCATTTGTATTTTCATATATGCGCATCAACTACTCATACATTACAAGAAATTTGAGTTCATTACTTGTTTCACATTATCAACCAAGTTCATAACATAGTAGGCACATTCAAGAACACACATATATATATACAAGTTTCAAGAATTCAAAATGCATGCATAGTTCACTATATACAATCTAAGTGCCACCAACTAGAGGAGTACAACACAAGTATGAACCATACTTTAGCTATGCTTGTGTCTTGCTTCGAGCTCAAGAAATCAGGCTTTAGAATCAAGCAACGATCGAATCCTTTATCATGTTGATTGGGAAGAATGAAAACATGAGTGATAAGCACAAGAATGTACTTAGTGAGATAGTAACTAGTTTTAACCATTTATCATGTTATTTAGCCATTTATCAAGTCTACCTAACTAAAGTTTATAGGCATTTCAAGTCAATCAAGAATCACAATCACCGAGCATGTATGTCATTCGAACAATCTATCAAGCAATAGGCATGAATTATATCTTATTAGAGTAACAAGGCAAGCAATACCGAGAGATATGTTATCTAATCATTCGAATGGTATACCTTTACCAAGTAAATCAAGTTGAGAAACCAAATATCAAACATTGCATGGTTTACATGTCAAGCAACAATACATCTCATATCAAGTCTCAAGCAATGCATGCTTCTATGACAAGTAACATACAATTCATGGCTTTCATGCCAAGAAACATTCATTATATAACTTTCAATACAAGTAACATGTATTATAGGATTCTTATTTCATCTGTTATCAATTAAACAACCCTCTTGGTACTTAGTTTGTATAGGTAATCGAGTCTCCAACCAACTATCGCCACAAGATGTATCGTAGTGCTGGTCAACTCTCCTACTATCTCCAAAGACCACATACGTACCCTCCGTCTATCGCCAAATAGGGGCCTTAGCCTTGGACCATAATCCACCCTAACACAACGAGCTCTAGACTCTAAGGCATGCCCTTCTACCTAGTCCAACTAGCTACCAAGGTTTTTTGATTTACCATTTATTCAAGTGTTTGAAGAACAAGATCATGTCAAGCAAGTTCATTTCATATTATGACCTTAGGCCAATTGAGCCATAGCTCACATATCATGTAATTCTTATGTGTTCATTTCATCAATTTGGGATAACATTTCAAGCAATTTCTTTAAGCATTCGATCACATGCCATATCATACAGACAAGCACCAATGTTACCATTTAAACATGCTTAGCAATCAAATTATACATGAATTCAAGGATATGATCAAATTTCATGCAATACTTTAATCATACTTCCCTTATTAGATCAAGTCCATATTGGGTCCATTTAAACATTACAAGAATGTAGAGACGCATTGCTTAGGACCTAGTCCTAACCCTAGAAATAACTACACTCACAATACTCTCCAAGCTAGCTAGTCTTGGATCCACACTCCTTTGTTCTTAGCTTTAGGTTGTTCCACCCTTTCCTCTTCCACCAAGTCCACTCCTGGGTCTAACACATTGCACAAGTAAATAGATATTAAAACAAGTTCACATAATCATTCATCCAAGGCAATATTACTAGTACACAACATATGCAAATCTGACAGCATGTTCATATATATTCTTTACTACACATAACTACACTTTTCTATACTCTAATTCATGTAAAATAGGGTAGTAACCACTGTCCCAAAACTGTTTGCAAAACAATTTACAAAACTGTCACAATACTGTGTACAATTACCTAAACTGTTGCTACTAGGCAGCAAGTACACTATTAACTTAAACATGCATAACTTTCATTCCGTACGTTGGAATTTCAATTGGTTTACACAGTTGGAAACCTAACTTATTTGTATTTCTAACCATATAGGCCTTGCATTTTAATTCTTTGCCAATGAATACAGTTTTTAACTTAAAGACATGGCAATTTATAACACTAGACAGTTTGCACTGTCCCTAGTGTTCCTTCTCTACAATTCATTCTACAATCCAGAATTTAGTTCTGTTTTCTCCTAATGAATTTACACATGCTAAGGTACTATCCATAAAATTTTCAGCCTTAAATTCCTTTTATACAATTTATGGTGATTTTTCAAATTTACTGCCAGAACATAGTATTCTGGGAAGATTACACTAGTTTAAGTTTCTAGCTTCATAATTCCTCTAAACAAGATTCTAACATGGTAATTCAACTTATTTTCATGTTCTTGCATGTTTAGGTCAGTCTAATTCACCTATCAATGTGATTATAACATGGCATTATAGTGCTATGTTCAATTTGATCCATTTGATCAGCATCATACTTCTAATTCACCATTTGAGCAGTCCATTACCTAACTTTACCTAATCCAGTTATATGCATTCATTTTCCAGCAAGCTATTTACTCTATTCAAGCCTCAATTCATCTAACAACATGATCAAATCAGGGCATTATATACAATTAGCATTTTTACACATTTTCACCTCGCAATACAGTCATGACTCATACATGATGATCAAAACAAGATGATCTATGAAGCTTTCTCTCCCCCTTTCTCTATCAAACATTCGGCTATGGGATGAAGGAGATGATACAATTTTTATTCATCTTTACCCACCTTGTTGTCGTGAGTCATAACTCACAAGGCACATGTTCTCATCAAATGAGAACACGTGTCTAGGCCTCCAATTCTAATTCAATTTACATGCAAACTCTAGAGCTTTGCATGTTCACATTTCCATCCTTCCATTTAAGTCTTCTAGTTTTAATTTCAATTCAATTTGGTTCTAATTTCACTTATTTGATCTTAAAGATAGCTAATGTTCTTTCTTCTTTAATTTGATTAGTACAATATTCAATTTGTCAATAGTTTAGATAGTGGTAACCTTCATAGGCCTGATTTAGGGTGTTACAACATGAGCAGAGGATTTGATTATGGTTTGAGGTTTCGAAATGTAATTACCCCTTGGTGAAGTAATAAAACTCGAGGTGTTTCCTCTAAGACTCTTTGTTTTCTTTGAGGACCATTGAGGCCGGTTATCATTTCTTGGTCTCTTATATCTCTTAGAATAGCTTTCCCTTTGTTTATCTGTAGCTTTCATTCTATTCTCGATGGCAATTAATCGGTTTATCAAATCTTGGAAATCGATTATGCCAAGAGCTATAAACATTGGGCTTAGCTCGTCACTCAACCCTTCAATGAACATCCGACATTTATCCTCCTCTTTATTGATGTAATCAGATCCGTAGTTATAGTATTTGCAGAAGTCGCAAACATATTGCTCGATAGGTCTCCCACCTTGCTTTAAATGCAAGAAACGTCTTCTTTTCTCTGCTAAATATTGTTCACTCACATATTTCTTATGAAATTCCTTTAAAAAGAAATCCGAATTGACCGAGTCTTCCGAAGCAGTGAGGATGGTAGTTTCCCACTAGTTTAATGCTTAATCAGCAAGTAAAGCTACTGCACACTCCAGTATATGGGCATCAGAGCACTGAAGTTGCTTAGTTAGGATTCTAACAGTAATTTCTAGCCAATATTCAGCTGCTTCCAGTTTTTCTTCATTAGATCCAACAAAAGTATAGGCTCGATGCTAAGCCAGCTTGTCAATAGGGGCTCTTACTATAGGTGCAGGAGGATCATTTTGTTTTCGGTTAGAGACAAATTGATTGAATACCTCAGTCATACTGAGGAGACATTCTATTTGAATTTGGTTCACTTGAGGAGCCTCAGGCTGTGGTTTGCAGTCTTTTGAGGTACTTGTTCTTGGTTCAATCTGACACTTCCTCCTTCATTAGAGGAACCAGCCGAGCTATCCCTATCCCGACCCCGATGTGTCTCATATATCTAAAATTTAATTCAAGGAAGATGTAGTTAACCAATATCACAATACGACTTAAATTCAACTCCTAGATGGCACTTAAATAACATGTGACACAATTTAAAGTGATTTAGTCTTAGGATCGACTAAACCTTGGCTATGATTACCAAAATGTTATACCAAAACCCCTGGCCTAGAAGTTAAACAGATTCTACAAGAAGACAAGCTAACTGTAACACCCCATACCCCGGGTTAGTAGCAAACCAGCTCCGGAGCGTTACCAAGAAAGGACAAGGCAATACAATACAAGAACGAGGCAAGAATTGATTAACTCATCCCTATTAGGTGAGTTACTTAACTAGCAAGCAACCAAGCATACTTAACTAAACATGCAAGCAATCCCATATTTTGATTTCAATTTTTATAGGGCATTCGAATAGACCATTAAAAATATTGCTTTCATGCTTACATTATAGGTTACTACTTTCATGATTCACTTTTCATAATCAATCCTTGATATCCTACACATTCGAATGACCTAAGACAAGCAAGCATGGTTCGACTCATATTACTTTCAATTCAAGCAAGTCATGAAGCATTTCATGTAACTTCAATTAGACATGATCATGTCAACATACATTTGCATGTAACTAGTCTCCCAACAATTAGACCATTCGGCCTTCACTATACAAATACACAATAACACATACAAGTACCAAGGTATGTACACACACACAAGTGACCATATAGTTTCCAAGGCAATTCGAATGGCTCAATGTAAAATAGATCAAACACTTGATCAGGCCATTTGTATATTCATATGCACAGCAAAACATCATTCTATTACATGTAATTAAGTTCAATACAAACTTGCCAATAAGTTCATAACATAGTAGGCCCATTCAAGAACACACATATATACAAGTTCAAGGATTCCCAAAATGCATGATCACGATAAACTATATACCATCTAGTGCCACCAATCTAGGAGATATACAAAACAAGTATGAAACCATACTTTAACTATGTTTGTGTCTTGCTTCGAGCTCAAGAAATCAGGCTTCAAGATCAAGCAACACTCGAATCCTCTATCATGTAGGTTGGGGAGAATGAAACAAGAGTGATAAGTACAAGAATGTACTTACTGAGGTAGTAACTAGTTATAACCATTTGTTATATCAAGTTATGTGCCAATTAAACAAGAATGATCCTAGCTAAGGATTTCAAGCAATCGATAATATATGATACAAGAAAAATGAATCATAATTCAAGCATTCATATAAATAATCAAGCAAATCATGCTTACATGACAAGTAACATACAATTCATGGCTTTCATGTCAAGTAACATACAATTTGACGCTTTCATGTCAAGTAACATTCATTATATAACTTTCAAGATAAGTAACATATGCAATAGGATTTTTATTTCATTTGTTATCATTTAAACAACCCTCTTGGTACTTAGTTTGTATAGGTAATCGAGTCTCTAACCAACTGTCACCACAATATGCACCGTAGTGCTGGTCAACCCTCCTACTGTCGGCAAAGACCACATACGTACCCTCCGTCTGTCACCAAATAGGGGCCGTAGCCCTAGACTGTAGTCCATCCTGACACAATGAGCTCTAGACTCTAAGGCATGCCCTTCTACCTAGTCCAACTAGATACCAAGGTTGTTCGATTTAAGCCATTTATATAAGTATTTGAAGTTCAAGATCATGTCAAGCAAGTTTGTTTCATACTAGGCCCTTAGGCCAATTGAGCCATAGCTCACATATCATGTCATTCTCATGGGTTCATTTCATCAAGTTGAGATAACATTTCAAGCAAGTTCTTAAAGCATTCGATCACATTCCACATGACACATACAAGCACCAATGTTACCACTTAACCATGCTTAACAATCGAATCAAACATGAATTCAAGGATGTGATCAAATTTCATGCATTACTTTAATCATTCTTCCCTTATAGATCAAGATCATATTAAGTCAATTAACAATTCAAGAATTTAGACATGCTTGCTATAGTTAGGACTTTGTCCTAACTCTCAAGTAAACTACACTCACAATACTCCAAGCTTAGCTAGTCTTGGATCCACACTCCTTTGTTCTTCGCTTTAGGATGTTCCACCCTTTCCCCTTCCACCAAGTTCACTCCTGGTTCTAGCACATTACACAAGTGCATACATTTAAAACAAGTTTACAAAATCATTCAATCAAGGCAATGTTACTAGTACAGAACATATACAAATCTAGCAGCATGTTCATATACATTCTTTACTACACATAACTACAATTATCTATACTTTAATTCATGTAAAATAGGGCTGTAACCACTCTCCCAAAACTGTTTACAATACAGTTTACAAACTGCCACAAAATAGTGTACAATTACCTAAACTATTGTTACTAGGCAACATGTACTCTGTTCATTTAAACATGCATAACCTTCATTCTGTACGTCAGAATTTCAATTGGTTTACACCGTTGGAAACTTAACTTAACTTTATTTCTAACCATATAGGCCTTGTGTTTTAGTTCTTTTCCAATTAATACAGTTTTAACTTAAATACAGGGTAATTTACAACACTGGACAATTTGCACTGTCCTTAGTGTTTCTTCTCTACAATTCATTCTACAATCCAGAATTTAGTTCTGTTTTCTTGTAATGATTTTAGACATGATTAGGCATTGTCCATAAAATTTTCAGCCTTAAATTCCTTTGAGACAATTTATGGTGATTTTTCAAAGTTACTGCCCAGAACAGAGTATTCTGGGTAGATTACACTAGGTTGAGTTTCTAGCTTCATAACTCATCTAAACAAGATTCTAACATTGCAATTCAACTTATTTTCATGTTCTTACATGTATAGGCCAGTTTAATTCGCTTAGCAATGTGTCTAAAATAGGGCATTATCATGTTAAATTCAATTTGATCTATTTGATCTACAACGTTCATCCAATTCACCATTTGAGTAGTCCATTACCTAGTTTTAACTAATCCAATTAGGTGCATTCATTTTCCAGCAAGTTATCTACTCTATTCAATCCTCAATTCATCTATTAACGTGACCAAATAAGGTCATTACTTTTGATTAACATGCTTAAACATTTTCACCTATCAAAACAGTCCCTATTCAAAACTATTTTCAACCATACACATTATCATTAGCAATTTAGCTAATAGCATTCACAATTTCAAGTGCTACTAGAAGCTAACATGATTCTAATATACATAACAATCATCCTAATCAATTTAGGCAACAAGAACATCAAAATCTCAAGATTCAAGCATCTTATAACATGTAGGAGTCAAGCATTATACCTTCTCCATGCTAATTTGATCAAAGTTAAATCAAGAAGCATGAATTTGAAGGTGATATATGAAGCTTTCTCTCCCCCTTTTCTCTCTCAAGAAATTGGGCTAAGGGATGTTTGGGAGGAAGATGACAAAATTTTTGTTATTCTTTACACTATGTTGCCGTGAGTCATCCTTCCAATAGGCACATGTTCTCATCAAATGAGAACATGTGTCAAGGCCTTAAGTTTTAATTCCATTTGCATGCAAACTCTAGAGTTTTGCATGATCACAATTTCATCCTTCCATTTATGCCTTCTAGCTTTAATTTCAATTCAATTTGGTTCTAATTTCACTTATTTGATCTTAAGGATGGCTAATGTTTTTTCTTCCTTAATTTGATTACCACATAATTCAATTAGTCTATAGTTTAGATAGTGGTAACCTTCCTAGGCCAAGTTTAGGGTGTTACACTAACTTGCCTAGCAAGTTAATATCCGAACTAACTTAGGTCTCAAATATGAGGTCACATTTTAGCACAAGAGTTTATGAGATCAATAGACAGGGTTCGAATTAGCATGTTATAGAACTTTAAAACATGTCAATCGATCCATATAACTATTCATATCAGTCCAAACATACACTAGTCTCATATAAGCATGAAATAATAGACTTGTATCAATGTTTTAGGTGCAAAAGTCGTAACACTACAATTCATATAAACATGTAATGATGTAGTAATACTATCTTGTTAAGAGCAAAAAGGTCATGTTTCAAAAGAATATAACATTGTACAATATTTAGACTAAACTTGTAATTCTTAGATTTAGGTTAAACTGTTCATCTAATTGTTCATCAAGATATTCTTTAGTTCCTTCTAATGGAGCATTAAATCAAGCACCTCCTAATCAAATACTATAAGGAACTTAAAGGCCCATTGAGTCGTAGACATTGAGACATTTTACCCATATGGCCGTTAATACCAATCTTTCAAGGAATCGATCAGGTTATTTAATTTGAATGGAAAGCAACCAGCCAAGGCTTTCATAACTATACCTACCATTGTGTAACTTATGGATCATTCAACCAACAACAAGCTAACAACACCTACATTAACATTACATCCAGCATCATACCATTATAAACATTAGATCTAGACACTACAAAACATGCCATTTCAATCCAACATAAGTTTAATCAAACACCGCCCAAAAACATAGGTTGCGGCATAGAAAGTTAATATATTTACATACCAACAAACATGTACAAAAATGATTAGAATAAAACCTCAACCTAGTGCTACCATCTAGGAGTTCAAATTCTAACAAAATAACACATACATTTGTTCTTCGATGACCTTGCTTAAACTTCCCAATATCGAACTAAACAACAACACTACTTGAAGAATCAGAGTGAGTGATTAGATCATGAAATTGATGAATGAATAATAATTCTAGAGAATTTAATATGACTAATATAATTAAACCTTTTGAATCGATTCAAGGTCCAATCTAACAATTCATTCATTTGCCATTTATTAACTAGATCTCATGCCTTTCGTTTAAACATACAGAAGCTATGTTAAAATCAAACATCATGATGCTCGACCAAATCACATACAATTAATCACAATCTCATACATAACAAGAGTGTACACGGTTAAACATATTCAACTTCAAAATCATTCTTTAATACTCAGACAACCATAGTTGAAATGTATAGTCTTGATTAGTTGTTATCCCTAGAATCGTTTATTTGAATCAGATTGTTATAAGACAATAGTTATTTAATACCATTGAAACGCATATATTTCTTTCAATTTCATCAGAAGTACCGTAGTACTATACAGAGGACCTTGGTCCATTTCAGACTGAGCTCAGGGTTAACATTGGCATGCCAATCAGACTAGGTTTAACACTAACCAAGGCTTTAAGTTTACATAATGGGTCTTAATTAGGTTCATAAACATTTCCAATTTTTACATAGGCTATCTAAGCATCAGCAACATCCAGAAACCATTCATGACCTATACTTACCGAGCATTAGCTATTTCAAGCTCTATTAGGCAGCTCGTGCCACAAATTGAATCGAAGCAATGTTCAAGAATTAAACACTCTAAATTATAAGAAACATAATTCACTCACTAGTATACCAAGCTAAACTTGATCTTGAATCGATATTCCCTTAGGCCTTTCCTCCTTTTTCTCGGCTTCTTTATTGTCTAGATAACAAGAATTCGATTGCATTAGAATCATTTTGATGATTCTTGCATTGTTGCTAGAGGTTATTCGGTTGAATGCTAGGAAGATTTGGTAGATCGAGAGGATACTAAAGAGAAGAAGGGGCACATTGAGCAGCAAACCGAAAGACTTAAAGGAGTTGTAATCCGAGATCGTTAGAAGCTCAGAATAAACTTGTGAGTGTAGTTTAAAGTACCGAAAAGGAGTTATGCCTTTTCGAACTTTAAATTCTATTTTCTTTTAAGAAATTAATAGTTAATCAATTGGATATTTGATTGCTATATGGTTAGCAATCAATGGCATAAGGTAAGTATTTTCCTTGGAAAATACCATCAAGTTAAATTGATTGTTTATTGGTATTGAATTGCAATGCATGGAAATCATAAACTGAATCTTTGATATATAAGGAAGTAATGTATGATTTGTCGTCTAATGAATAGAAATTCGAATTGTGGCTTGATTTTAATTGATACAAAAATGAAGTATAATTGTCATTTTATGGTTCGAGTGGGATATTGAGCATTTGTTATTGATATTGGACTTCATGTTGATGACTATTGAAAAATTTAAGCTTGAAATTCAGTATTGATTATTGAACTATTATACCCTGATCAAAGGTATTGATATTGATATATTGGTAATGAAATTCATATTGTACCTTGGCACTAAAAGTGCATATTGAATTGAATATTGCAAACCTATAATCGTTGAAAGCCTTGGTTTCGAGTCCGTCTTAGATATAGCTGGCATGCCAGCTCAGTGTTGGGTTAGACTACGGTCCGGGACAGTGGTTGCTATTTGGCGACAATAGGAGGGAAGTGTGTATATGGTCATTGGAGACAGTAGGAGGGATTGACTGGAGCCTTGGGTGCCATATTGATATTGTTTATGGAGGTAGTTTGGATGGGGACTCGTGTATCTAGATCGAGATTTCGATTCTCAAGGCTAAATCTTAAATCTATCTAATGACATACAAATTGTAACACCCCAAATCTCTAAATCTCATGTTCATCTTCTATTGTTGTAGCCAAGTTACTATGAAGATTAATCTAATTAAAGAGGGATCAAATTCAAAATTATAGAATTTTGAAGGTTAAAATTATAGTGACCATTTTGTTGCAATCTCAATTCTCGTGAGGTGCATGGTAAAGCTATTTTAGAAAAACAATGTTAGTGTGGTGGCTTGTTATGAGAATGCCACTTGGTGAATCCAACTTAACACTAGATTAGACAAAAAAAATAGCCTTCATCTTTCTCATTTACATGAATACACCGAAAATTACATAGAGAGAAAGAATGAAGGAAAATGCTCAACTAGGAAGCTTGTTCCTTGAAACGGCTTGAGTTTTGGGGACCTAAATTATTGCATTTTCGACTAAGGGGTAAGGTTCTTGTTAGTCTCGGATTTCACTCTAGTTTAGAGATGCATAAATATAGAATTATGGTTGTGGCTAATAAGATTTAGGATGTTTGCAAATTGATAGTTGAATATGTAGTATAAGTAGAGAAATTCTGTGTTAAGAAGTATAATGCTGGAATCCTTGTTCTATTGTATTGAATGGTAGAAATGTAAGGTAATTTTTACAGTTGGAAAATAAGTATGATATTGTGTGATTGTATGTAGGTTCGAATGAGAAAGGAAAATTGAAACTGCCCTGTTTAATTGGTTTTAAACAACTGTTACAAGCTTAAAGAGTGATACATGAGTGGTATGGTATATTGAAAACTAGTGGCAATGATGAAATATATATTAATGGAACAAAGGAAGTACTTAAAACAGGTTTTATGGACTGTTCTTGATTATAAATAGGAGCTAGAACCAATTCTGTTTGAGCAGAATTCTATAAACTATTAATTGGAAATTGAATCTAAAGATAGGTGAATTCGATAAAATAAACGATGTCGCTATATGAAGAGTAAACTTCTAAAATTTAATCCTTAGAAAAGACGTGACAATTGAATTTATAAAAGCCACGAGAACATATATGAATATGTAAGATTTTAAAGGGGCAGGTCATTTAAATTGTTATGTTTCTTGTACTAAAGTAGTCACCTGGGAACTATTGTTGATTTGAGGTGCAAAAAGGATAAAGGAAACATACCAAACATTGTCTTGGGAGTCTTAATAAATGTTAGAATGGTGAATAAATAGTTATTCTCTAAATATCAAGATGCAATTTCAATGAAACAAAAGCTTTTCTCCTTCAAACCGATCTCCTCCAAAAGAAATTTTGCCTTCTCACACAATAACTGTCTCTACAATGTTTCGAATAAGTTAAGAAGATGAGTTTTCTTCTTCTTTGATTTCTTGGTCGATTTGAAGGAGAAAGATTTTTAAATGTGCAATATCCACAAAACACTATCCAATTATCATGCAAACTTCAATTCTTAAGTTTTTAACATTTTGGTCCTTTAACCACGACACCCCTATTTCCTATTCAAACAATTTAATCCTTGCAATGTCATGACTTTCATTTTAAAACATGACCAATGAAATAATCACATGCAACATTTATAGTTTTGAATTTAGGGGTATTACAAAATATTTACCGAGCTTGGATAAGATCACAAGCGATAGGAAGTATGTTTATAACTTCTTAAGTACTCCTAGGACGTGGCACATGTCTGTTTTGTAGAAATCATGCAGTTAAAGGCATCTTTGTTTGCATATGTAATTTTATGGTGCTCTAAGGAGCAATCTAAGTTGTATGGGGCCTTTATATTTATTTTCATGGCTGCTTACTATTCAAGTTATTATAGCCAGCATGTTTATATGATTGCTCATTAGATGTGGTATGCTAAGATCGATGCTCATTAGTGGTTGGAATTTGCCTGTGATACCATGGATGACTGATATTATGACATTAAGCTGAGATATTGCTTTACAATGTTAGAATAGTTATTCATGAAAATAATAATCATTTATGATTGAGGAGAGTGTTATAAGTTTTTTAACACCTATTGCTTTAATTTATGGAAAATGTTTTAATTATCTCGACTCTCGAGGGCATGATCAATTTGTTTGTGCTAAGTTTGTTAAGAAGGTGAATGTGTTTGTTAGTAAAACACTTTCTAGCTCAGTTTTCTTCTAAGCCGGGATAGGGGTGTTTTAGAGTGTCACAAAGATGTTCGACCGCTTCTAGGTCATTGTAAATGTTCTCAAAGGCTTCAGTGAGGTCATTTATGAAGACAAAATTGTCTGGGAACTCCTCTACTCTCTTCCCGAGTCATGGGATGGGAAAAAAACCACGATCATCGAGGCAAAAAATTTGAAGACACTAAAGCTCGATGCTCTAATGGGATCTCTTCTCACTCATGAGATAATGAATCAAGGAAGAGATGAAGAAAAGAAAAGAGAGGAGAATAAGATAGAGAAAAAAGAGGTAGAAAAGAAGAAACTTGGAATTACCCTTGAAACTTCTTTTGATTAGAGTGATTCGAGTGTGGAGGAATATGAAGACATGGCTATGTTAGCCAAACTGTTTACTCAGTTCATGAAGTCCAACCGGGGAAGAAAGTTTTATTGAAGAGGAGACCTCAAGAACAAAAACAAAGAGGAAGATAAAGACCAACTCATATGCTATGAGTACAAGAAACAAGGTCACATTTGAACGGAGTGCCCTCAACTAAAAAGGATGAGCTTGCATGCTTTTCTACAAGCCAAAACAGTCCAAAAATTTATATATATGTATACATACAATTCAAGGCAGCTTACATGCTTTTCTAACATTGCCTAACCATTAAAACATCAGCAAGTATAACACATAAGAATTTATAATCAAATTTTAGATAGTCTCTAGAAATTGGAAGAAAGAAAGGATTTCCTCACCCTATTTCTTAGGAGACTTGAACAAGGATTCAAGATTCGTCTTGTCTAAGATTTATTCTTCACGTTTCCATGGAAAACAAGTTCTCCCATTCTCTTTCCCCTTCCTTTCGGTTTTTGCCTAGAGAGGGTGATGATTCCCCTTGTTTTTCAAGGCCAAATGGCCAATTTCTTTCCCCTATGAAATCCCCTACGATGACATGTGTGAAGACCACACATTTTGGGTGGTTTAACATGAAATCCTCCTAAACTAAAAGGCTTCCTTTTTAATACTTTAATTAAACTACTTAATTCTTCTATTCTTTTTTTTGGTCCCGCTCCTGATTAGAAAACAAATGGTCCAAGACATCCTTAGATCAAAATAAGTTACTACAACTTTGTCATATACTACTAAGCCATAATTCAGGGTGTTACATTTATCCCCTCTTTCAAAAGAAATTCGTCCTCAAATTTCTTCAATGAAGAAAATTTATACTACCAAGTTCAGAATATTTCCACATACTCTGAATGTTAAACCGAGTAAACAAACTATATTGGTGACAAGTTACCAATAGGGAACAAGAACTCAAACTCCTAGGTGGCACACTAGCCTTTTGACAATGCAGTGAGCCCATGTTTAATCCGAGAAAACCAAAATCATTACTATAGAGTTAAGAACGTTATTACAGAGAAAACCAAAATCAGAACCAAAAAATTTCAAATTTCTTTTTTACTTAATCATAGACAAACAGGATGGTTGCTTAACACTTATAACTTTCTTGGATTATACTTCCTCTGAAGTATTAAATCATTATGAACATAGATTCAACCACAATCAATTAGCTACGCATTATAGTCACTTGATCACATTTTATTTCCAATCACATTCCATACAATTAGCATAATCAGTTGACCTTGCTATGACAATCCGAAATTAATTTATGCATACATGGCAATTCGATTATACATCATTATACTCTAATAGATCACGTATTGATTTACTGATTCGTTCTGTTAGCTGAGGACCAATTGTACATAATATCAGGATAGGTCAAGACTTATAAATTGAATATTATACCTTTATGATTTGTCCTTCAAGTATCCATTCAAGAGGTTCATACACAATAATGCTCACATTATAATATTACACATTAAAGGATAATACAATACATTAAATACATTTCGTATAATAGGCAAGTATTGTGCCACCATCCTAGGAGTAAACTATCTAAGATAGCTTCCAACTCTATAAGAGCTTCGATCCAAGACTTGTAATTCTCAACCATAATAGAAATAAGCACACTTCATTATCCTGCAATGCATGACATGGAATGCATTAGGCTTACCTAGCCTAAGTGAGGTAGTACTATCAAATCATTTATACATAAATCTTAAAGACTCATACATCCAGTTACACAAACATATATTAATGCATGAGTAATCACACATTTTTATCTAATCTCTAAGTATCATATTAATATATTAGTGCATGATTACATATATGTGTGTGCGTGTATATGTTATTAATATTACATAATGATATATGTGTGAATGTATGCATGGTGCATATATTTATGTGGTGTATTAGGTACCTATTAATATGTGTGTGATATGGTTATATTTATGTTAGGAGCATCGTATAATGTATGTTAGTATATGTGCATTTATGAGTAGGTTTATATATGTTTGCATGTATGTATTATTAATGTCCTTGTTATTATTGAATGTATACGAATAAGTGTTGCATGTATTATTATTAAGTGTATTTACGTGTGAATGTATTTCATTACAATTGTATGTATGTGTACGTAAGTATGTATGTGTATGCATTTACTATTATATTATTATTAATATACGGACAAATCTGAAAATAATAAAAAATCCATTTAAATTAAATGTCCATATTATTAAAGCCCATAAATTACAAGGCCCAGTTGGCCCAAGCCCAAAACCCCAGCAGAACCCTAATACATCAGATATCTAACCCTAATCACTCTTTCTTTGCATAGCCAACCAGGAGCCGTTGGATCAAAATGTGGATCCAACGGCCACGATCAAGGAAGGAAAAATATCTAGCTAGCCGCGTGAACTACACGCTCGGAATGTTCGAATGCCACGTTCACGTTCGATCCACGCGCGGACCCTTCGATATCCCACGCGTGCGTGAGTCCCACGCGCTATAATCCCTCGACTGCTGAGCCCCACGTGTCACGATTTGGAGCCGTTTCACCGATCGAGGTTTCATCTGGACCGTGCATCCTTCAAGCCATCCCGACCGTTAGATCGAATCTGATCCAACGGCCAAGAACGCCTCTGGCCGAAGACATCTCCCCACACCGCCACCATGCTTCCACCATGCTGGCCTCCAACCACCGCGTTCAGATATATCAAAGAACAACACAAAAAAAGAGGCGATGTCAGTATCAATCCAGATCTAAAATATTTTACAGTACTTGCTACCAAACCAAAAAAAAGAGTGATATATGTATGAAACAAGTAATTGTAAAGCAGTCCAGTTGTAATCGGAGAGAAAAATAAAAAAGAAAAGCACAAAATTTTCAGTGGTAACTCTCTTTTCTTTTTTTCTTACTTCTTTGCATGCATACAAAAAATAGGAAGTAAATAACAAAAAAAAGGGATGTAGATTTGTTACCTTCGTCGTCGATGGATCTCCCCTCACCAGTGACAATCCTCTTCAGCTTTCCCAAGCTGAACATGGTGAATTGAAGGGAGTGGGAGGTCCCTTTTGGTTTTATTTCGGTTAAACATAAAAAAAACCTTTTTTCATTTCGTGTTTACTTAGATATAGGCAAAGGGGTGAGTCTTAGCGTAAATCTAAGTTCATATTCGGGTTTGGTTTGGAAAGCGGTTGGTTTTGGGTGTTTCTTTTGGTTTGTCGGAGCCGGCTAGCGACGGTCGGCGGCGGAAGGAACGGCGGAAAGTCGTCAGGTTCTGGGTTCATCACAAGTTTGGGGATGGGTGAATTGAGAGAAAATGAGAGAAAAAAGGTTTATTATAAAACCAGTTAAGGAAAAATGAGAAAAATTTGGAATCGGGCTAAAAACGGATTTTATAGTTATTTTATTTTGTGAAATGGTTAAATTTGTAAATAAATCCCCCCGCGTTTTTGATATTTTCACTTCTGTCTCGCCGCATGGGATATTTACAATTCCAGTCCCCCTTATATTCTAAAATCCTGCAATCCAACCCCTGAATTAAATTGAATCAGTTGTTAAATGGCGAAATTACCTCACTAGTCCCACCGTGTTTTTGAAATTTTCACTTCAAGTCCGCCCCTTGGTCCAATTACAGTTTTAGTCCTTTCAAATTCGGTTCAACTTGCATTTTCATCCCTAAATCGCATATTATTGCCTTTTAATTTCTGTCTCTTATGTTTATTTTTTCTCATTTCAGTCATGTTCCATATTTAAATGTTCATGTTTGCTTATTATGATCATATAGGTTGATGTAGCCTTTTTGCCTGCTTATACGTCTCTTGTACATGTTTCGTATTTTCATGTTTATATGTATATGTGTGTTCAATTTATGGTGATTATGTTCTTATGCTTTTATTTGATCTGTCGTACCACACATATTCGATTAATATTTTAGTCGGTTCGTATACAACTTGTTTCGTGTTTTAGCATGTATTGCATATTCCCTGTGCTTTTAGGTTATGAGTTAGTATGTTTTCTTTGTCATGCATAATACTATGTCCTGTATACGTTACAATGTGTTTTATTTTTTAATATGTATGTCTTCTCGTGGTATGTGTTTTCGTTCCCACATGTATATACTCATGCCTTGTCATTGTGATATGTTAAGTTTATTTTTAGTCACGAGTATGAGTAATCTGTATGCATGTATGTTTTAGATTAGTATTTTATTTATGTTCGATTAGTAGTTTATTATGTTAATGTTTATTGTATTTAAATTATTTGCTATGTTTTATATTTTGTTCACTAAGTTTGCATAATGGGATATATAATGTCAATGCGGTGCCCTTTTATCCGAGCGTAAACGGGGCCAGTATCAGGCGTAGTGATAGTGGTTGGTCGTTTACTCTTGGATAACGGGGCCCTTAAAATTTACTCGCAATTATAACTGAATTTTAAACTAATCGTCACTTTAATCCGAAAAATCTAACATTAATAAAGCGGTAATTATTAAAGTACCCATTTTGGGCGGTGTGGGTGTGCCAATCCTTCCCCATCCGTAACCGACTCCCGAACCTGACAGTTTTTTAATCTATGGTTTTATGGTGTCTGGCCTACCTAAGTTGCCGGTGGCGACTCCACTTTTTAATAAAATGCGGTTTTTAAAAAAACTCCACGGGATAAACATTTTATATCCGAAAAACCACAAACACCTCGAAAAATCCATTTTTTAGCGAAAAGGGGACATCGCTACAGATGGCGACTCTGCTGGGGACATTTTTGTTTTTCAAAAACAAAAGAGAGAGTCAAGCTTTTTTCAAATAATTACCGCTTTAGTAATATTAGAAGTTCCGGATTAAAGTGACTATTAAGTTAATATTCGGTTGTAATTGCGCGTTTATTTTAACGCATTTAAAATTTGGCATATAAACCTGTTTTTAAGTAGGGGGAAATGCTGATGCTTTCGTGGAGATATCGTTCTCCCGAGTAGGCCTAGCAAGTACCTTCGGGGCTCGAGTACCTTATGCTTTCGTAAGGATATCGTTCCTTCGTTCAGGCATAAGCGAATGGGTCCCCCTGATTTGAACCCGATTGAAAGGAGCCTATAATGGGTGATGATCGGGGGTCTTGCTACTCTTAGTAGAGGACAACAAGGACAATTCGGGTACCTTCTAGCACCAACACTGCATATAGAGAACATAGAAACCCACCCTATTAGAGCCATGCAGATAACCTTAGGTGTTTTAGATAGGTAAATAGGGTTGTTTTGTCTGTTTACCTTATTTAATTCGTCTTTTATTTATGTATTTATTAATTCTATTCGGTACTGACTTGTCTCCTTCTGCTATTTTTTTCATGCATTATTACATTCACATTACATAAAGGTACTGGATCAAGTGGTTTACCCGATCAGAAAGTCTTTCACCATGGAAAAAAGGTGTCTTAGAAAAGAGGAGCTCAACTTGTCAGTTAGACATTGGTCAGAAGTCAACCAGAGGGCCCAAGGGGACAATTTAACAAGTGAGCGCGTGATAGCAGGGTACACCTATGTGAGTCTTCAACAGAACAACTTAGGGTATCTTCAAAGTATCTGGGAATGATGGGACCAGAGATTACAAGATAGGTTCTGTGATAGTTATGGCGACATTGTACAGTTGATGTACATTCGGGTCAACCAGCCCCTACTCAGAGCCATTTTTTAGTTCTGGAATCCTTCCTTTTGCTGCTTCACCTTCAATGGACAGGACATGATGCCCACAGTAGAAGAATACACCGCTCTGCTTAATCATAAAAATGTTCAAGAAGATTGGATCTACGCAAAACCTCCGAGGAATCAGAATTACACTTCAAAGCTCAAAACCTTTACCGGAATGAGCGACGATTGGGTCAATGGCTTGATCTGACTTCGAGGAGATAGTACATTATTCGCATAGGAGAACATTCGAGACATCCTACATGCACATCCGGATGAGGAGAAAAAGATAGACATGCTTGCCTTGGGAATATATGGGTTGGTGATCTTTCCAAGAATTCTGGGAAACATTGATGTGGCCATTCTAGATTTGTTTGAGCGTGTAAAACGGTGAGCAAACCCAATATCAGCTATTTTGGCCGAGACCTTTATTTCTTTAAATGCCAGTCGGAAGCACGAAGAATGACGTTTTCGAGGATGCGCACAACTATTACAGGTATGGATTCAGAGCCACATGTGGAAGATGCCAACGAGGGTTCTACCGGGGATATCCTTCCAAGGTTTTTCGCCTTTACGGGAATACTTAGCAAAAGAATGGCGAGAGGACTTGAAAACAAGAAAATGGGCTAGTTTCTTCAGGAACATCCAAGACGAAGACATAGTATGGAGGGTCCCGTGGCTCGGTAGAGTTAATTACTTTTTATATAGTTGCGGTGATTTCAACTGGCTGATGATGTTGGGACTGCATGGAGGGATTGCTTGTGTTCCGCTTCTGGTGTCCCGACAATTCGGATCACGACAATTCATTCCCAATACCGCTGGGTTAAGCCGAACTGAATTTCTTTTCAAAGGGGAGTTCAAAGAGAAAGTTTAGACTATCATGAGGGCTTGGGACCATTGTTACCAGATTAGGGTGGAAGGAGACACTGAGCACATGACCACCCCAGACTACGATCTTTGGAGACATTTGAGGGTAAATGATATGATTCCCGAATCTGATCAAGGACCTGTGGTGTCACTTGAGGAGCTTACAAGGGTGGTGCCATCTGAAGCCGATATCTTACGGAATGAACTCGAAGAAATTAAGAAGAAAATGGACACCCAACAGACTCAACATGCGAGTGAGCTCTATAAAGCAAGCTTAGAGGTCGACAAACGAGATGGGATAATTAGACAGTTGAAGAAATTAAATGCAGATTTGAGCGACAAGAACGCTCTTTACCAAAAGGATACCCTTCTACTTCAAGCGAAAATACAGAAGGACGGCCGAAGTCAGTTCATAGCCGTGGAAAAGGAAATAATGAATAGTATCTATTTGGTGGAAGAAGAACAAAAAATCAGCAAGAGAGCGATCGAGAAAGAGATAGAAAGCTGCCGGTTGGCTATGGAGGAAGAAAGACAGTCCTTCAAGAAGGTTATTAACCAAGAAAAGGAAAGAACTAGGCAAGAAATTAGCAAAGGAAAACAAGCAGTCAACCACGAGAGAGAAAGCGTCGCTGCATGGAAAAGAAGATCCTTGAATAGCCGGAATAGACTGTTAGAGATACAAAAGTTGTACGATGACAGTACTCAAAGTCTGGATCAAAGCCGAAGTCAGAATGACGAATTGAAAGAAAAGGTGGTAGAAGTAGAACACTCTCTTCGAACGTACTGCCAGAGGAATGGCTTCACTGAGCTACAAGAAAGAGAATGTGAATTAGGCATGTTACGAACCCGAATTAAGTCCCTTGAAGCAACTGTTTAAGATTATAAGGAAAGAATTAGTGTATTCGAGGAAGCTACAGCCGGAGGGAACACTTATTGGCAAAGGAGACTGCGTGACGCTGCCCGGATGGTACAGGATAGAGACCAATATTAAGCAAACCTGATGGTGGACATACAGCGAGTCGCCGGGCATGTGAATGATTTGGCCATCGAGGCCGAAACACTTCGAACTTTCGTATTCCCAGAAATGGAAGAAGCTCCCAGGTTCGTCAAGTTGCCCAGGGCGATTGGAAAATTAGGAGATAGATCTAGGGCTTATTTATAGGGCTCTGTGTTGTAATTAGTACTCTTTGGTATTAGGGATCTTCATTTTGTAATATGGACTTTGTTGTAATCTAGACCCTTTAATTCCCGTGGAAGTAGTTCGAAAGGGTGATTACCAGCGGAATCAGTACCTTATCTGCATACATTCTTGCATTGCATCATGACATTCGCATCATTATACATGCATTTATTTTGCTTGCAACCATATTAATGTTATGAATATTGTTTCAGTGTGTGAAAATAGAAGTTAACCCACAATCATTCATCATCCATACCTTACTCGATTACAAAGCAAGCTCATGGAAGACAGGATAATCAATCTAGAAAAGGGGCAAAGAGAGCTCGAGGCAAGGCTTGAAGAGGCTCAAAGAAGCCTCAGTGACCAGATTGCTCAGTCGCAAGCATCGATAGTATCCGGCATAACCGTATTGTTGGCTAAAAGTCTTGGAAAGAGAGTTGAAGGAGAAACCGTTCAAGAACCAGAAGGTACCCCAGTTCACTATAAGGTTCAACCAGCTGCGCCAAATCCGACTAGCAAGGTGTATATCGACCCTGCAGGAATGTCAGCTAGTCTTCAGATAGGGGCACCTGAAACTCAACCCCTCCACACTGAAGCACTCTATGAAGACGAGGTGCCGGACCTGAATGTGGTCGAAAGGATCAGGACAGAGGTGGAGAAAAAGTGGGAGGAAAGGTTTTGCCTCATGGAGGAAAAATTTAAAACGATACAAGCTATGGAAGAGTCAGGAAATGACGCTAGTGACTTAAGTCTAGCATCCGATCTTGTTCTACCACCAAAATTTAAAACGCCAAAGTTCGACAAATACGATGGAACCACATGTCCTTCTGCGCACATAACAATGTACTATTGAAAGATGGCGGCCTACCTTAAGGACGAGAAGCTACTGATTCACTGTTTCCAAGACAGCCTAACTGGAGCGGCGTTACGGTCGTACACCCAGTTGAGCAAGGTAAATGTCAAGACATGGAAAGATCTGTCAAGAGCATTCATTGAGCAATATAAGCATGTAACAGATATGACCCCAGTAGAATTATGTTGGAAAATATGGGGCAGAAGTCCTACGAAAGTCTACGAAAATATGCTCAAAGGTGGCAGGAAGTGGCCGCCCAAATTCAGCCACCCCTCCCGGAACATGAAATTACGCCGTTATTTGTTATTACTTTGAAAGGGGCACTTTTCGATCGCCTCATTAATAACACAACACAGTGTTTTGCTGATTTGATTAGGACTGGGGAGTCCCTTGAATTGGCAATTAAGAGTGGTAGAATTGATAGCGGGGAAGGATCTCAGAAATACAGCAAGAAGAATGAAGTAAACGCCACCAGCACTTACACCACCCCGAAGAATTTTACAGTCTCACAACCACAAGCACCTCTGGGGAAAGCACAAAACTCGAATCAAAGAGAGGAGAGAACCTCCAGAAAAGAGAAAGAGAGGAAAACTTTTACTCCCCTACCCGTTCCGTACTCGGAGCTTTACTCCCAGTTGTATGAAGCAGACCTGGTCCGTCCATATATCGTTACTCCTTTCAAACCGCCATTCCCTTCTTGGTATAACCCGAACGCGCATTGCGACTATCACGGCGGTGCCCCTGGACATCCCACCGAGAACTGCCTTGAAAAAACTTGTGCAGAACTTAATTGATTCTGGGATATTGAAGTTCGAAGAACCAAGTGTAGCTACTAACCCGTTACCTAATCATGGGAACAGAGGAGTAAATGTTATTGAATACTTTACCAGGAAGATTAAGGATGATGTGTCAGAAATCAAATCTCCTTTGCGGTGGGTATTTCAACAATTATGCATGGCCCATGTGATCGACAAAGGCATGATAATAAGGCAGAAGGGATGTGAAGTGTATTGCGAATTCCATGAAGACGAAGGGCATGACATCCAAAAGTGCGATGAGTTCAAGAGATTGGTACAATAATTGATGAATGAAAAGCAAATAGAATTCTTCGAAGAGCCTATGGGAAAGAAGGGGTCGGACGTACATATGACGGATAGCCCAACTCTAAATACGGGAATGATAGACCTTTTATCATCTATTCCAGGCCAGGGAATGCAGGTGCCTCCCAAGGAGAAACCACCAAGATAAATCCCAAGATCATCATTTCAGCACCATCCGCTTTCCCATTCAAGGATATGCGGCAAACCCCCTGGAACTATGCTATAAATGTAACCACGCCAGAAAAGCTAGAATATGGTCAGGTAAAAGACGAACAAAGCAAGAGCGAGGTGAATGTTGGTGAGGTGGGCCATTTCAAGAGGAGTGGCAGATGTTATTCGTCCGAGGCTTTAAGAGCAGCTGAAACGGTCAAAGATAAGGGAAAGAATACAACGGTTAGCCCCACGCAGATATTCAGTGAAGAACCTCCCCCAAAGATGAATGAGCCGGTAACCGAGGCCCAGGCCAAAGAATTTCTAAAGTTCATGAGACATAGCGAGTACAGCGTAGTGGAACAACTACGAAAGCAACCGGCTAGAATCACAGTGCTAGAGTTGCTCTTGAGTTCAGAAAGACACCATGAGGCACTATTAAAAGTACTAAATCAAACTTTTGTGCCCTAGGATATTTCTGTGACAAATTTGGACAGGATAGTGGGGCATATCACTGCCTATAATCATATAACATTCAGTGATAATGAGATCCCCGAGGGAGGAATAGGGTCCACCAAAGCCCTTAACATCACAACCCACTACAAAGGGTATGTAGTACCTGGCGTACTGATTGACAACGGGCCAGCATTGAACGTGTTGCCTATGGTGACCTTGTAGAAACTACCAATAGATGGTTCTCACCTAAAGCCCTGCCACAATTCTGTAAGAGCCTTTGACAGTACACAAAGAGGAACAATGGGAAAAATTGAGGTGCCTCTATTGATCGGACCGACTGAGTATGTGATTGATTTCGTGGTAATGGACATAAAACCATCTTACAGCTGCTTCTTGGGAAGGCCATGGATCCACTCTGCAGGAGTTGTCCCTTCATCATTGCATCAGAAATTAAAATTTGTAGTCGAAGGCAAATTGGTCACAGCAGAGGCTGAGCAGGAAATTGTTGCTTCAGTGACATTAGATGCCCCCTATATTCAAAATGACGAGGATGCTGCAGAATGCTCTTTTCGAGCATTAGAGCTAGTGAATGCCACATTCGTCATGGAGGGAAGTCGGATCCCCTATCCCAGGTTATCTAATTGTACCAAGATGACCGTCGTAGAAACTTTGGGCCGAAGAGCCAAAGTAGGAAGAGGGTTGCGGAAGAAATTACAAGGGAGCCTAAGAGCCAAAAGTATGATAACGAAGAAGGACCGTTTTGGGCTGGGTTACAAACCAAGTGTCCAACAGAGAAAAGAAGAGCAAAGAAAAGCCAGATTTAAAGGAGAAGACATTCCGTGGAGACCAATGTCCTTTCCTAGTTTGAAAACCACTTTTGTCTCCGGAGGATTCTACCAACCAGGTCAAGAGGTTGAAGAGGCAATTAAGGAAAATGACGTACTCAACCAGGAGGAGACATTCAATGAATCACTTGAAGGGATGTACATCAACATGATAGCTGGAAAGGGCCAAGGCAGCAAAATGTTGACCAACATCCGCCCCCGGGAAACACTTGATAACTGGAGCTGTATTGATCTACCTGTGGTTTTTAGGAATAGATCAGAGTAATGCTCCGAATCAACCTTTTGTTTTTTCCCTTAAACAATGGGGATCTTTTGTATAGGGCACCTATGTTAACTTTTTTTGTTGAAATGAAAATATCATCGTTTTCCTGAATGACCAACATTTCATTTATTTCATTCATGCATTCTTCATGTTCATTCACTTCGTATAAAGCCATCCTCTTCCCAATACAATTCATTCTCATCTAATGCAAGTCGCTCATGATTGACTATATGAATGATACCGGATCCATTCTTGGAGTGAATTTTGAATGCCCTGAGATCTCAAAGGGAATTGAGGAAGAAGATGATGAGATAGAATGTGAGGTCCCGGTAGAGTTGAAGAGAATGGTGGCCAACGAAGAAAGGCAGATCATGCCCCACCAAGAAGAAACAGAAATTGTAAACTTGGGGACCAAAGAAGAGAGAAAAGAAGTAAAAATAGGGACGACGTTTTCCTCGAAAACCAAGCACGAACTGATAACCCTACTTCAGGAATTTAAGGATGTTTTCGCCTGGACCTATCAAGATATGCCAGGATTGAATACTAACATAGTGGTGCACAAATTGCCAACAAAGCTGGAGTGCAAACCAATACACCAAAAACTTCGGAGAATGAGACTAGACATGTTATTAAAAATCAGAGAAGAAGTAAAAAAATAGTTTGATGCTGGTTTCTTGGAGGTAGCCAAATACCCCGAATGGGTTGCAAACATCGTACCAGTACCAAAGAAGGATGGTAAAGTTTGTATGTGTGTAGATTATAGGGATCTAAACCGAGCCAGCCCTAAAGACAACTTTCCCTTACCACATATTGACACGCTGGTTGACAACACCGCAAGATATTCATCGTTTTCATTCATGGACGGCTTTTCAGGGTATAACCAGATAAAGATAGACTCTAACGACATGGAGAAAACTACGTTCAAAGCCATGTGGGGCACTTTTTGTTATCGGGTGATGCCTTTTGGGCTCAAGAATGCAGGGGCAACGTACCAAAGAGCAATGGTGACTCTTTTCCATGACATGATGCACAAAGAAATAGAAGTATACGTGGACGACATGATTTCCAAGTCCCGAACAGAGGAGGAGCACCTACAAAACTTAAGAAAACTATTCCAAAGACTACGGAAATACCAGCTGAGGCTCAATCCTACCAAATGTACCTTCGCCGTTACTTCTTGAAAACTCCTAGGGTTCGTGGTAAACAGAAGAGGGATTGAGATCGATCCAGATAAAGTGAAAGCCATCCAGGATCTCTCACCACCCCACACTCAGAAGGAAGTTCGTGGTTTCCTGGGGATGTTGAATTATATCTCTCGTTTCATTTCCCAATTAACCGATCGATGTGACCTGGTCTTCAGACTTCTTAGAAAGAATAATCCTGGTGTGTAGGATGAGGAATGTCAAGGAGCCCTAGAAAAGATCAAAAGGTACCTTACAAATGCTCCGATTTTAGTCGCGCCAGTACCAGACCGACCATTAATCCTCTACCTGACAGTCTTTGAGAATTCAATGGGATGCGTATTGGGGCAACACGATGAGTCAGGGAAAAGGGAGCAAGCCATTTAGTACCTAAGCAGAAAGTTCAATGATTGCGAAACGCGGTACCCGCCAGTTCAGAAGCTGTGTTGTGCTCTAGTTTGGGCTACCAAGCAGCTTAGGCAGTATATGCTGTACCATACTACTTGGTTGATATCCAAGCTAGACCCATTAAAGTTATTAATGGAAGTGCCAGATTAACGGGAAGGATGGCCCGCTGGCAGATGCTCTTATCCAAATTCAATATTGTATACGTGAGCCAGAAAGCCGTAAAGGGGAGTGCCGTAGCAGATTTCCTAGCTAGTCACGCTTTGGACGACTATGAGGAGTTGAACTTTAATTTCCCAGACGAAGACTTGATGTGCATTACAACCGAGGAAGATGTTTCAGATGATAAATCATGGAAGCTTTACTTCGATGGAGCCTCTAACGCCCTCGGACATGGGACAGGAGCCGTGCTAATTTCTCTTGAGGATGTCTATTATCCCTTCACCAGTAGATTAGAATTCTTCTGCCCCAACAATATAGCTGAATACGAAGCTTGCGTTATGGGACTAAACTCAGCTATTGAAAGAAAGGTTAAGGACCTTTGAGTATTCGGAGATTCATCCTTAGTAATTTACCAATTGCGTAGGGAATGGGAAACCAGGAACCCAAAGTTGGTCAAATATTATGAATTGATTAAAGAGCTCACCAAGGAGTTCGAAAGGGTCAGCTTCAATTACCTTCCCCGAGAAGAAAATCAGATGGCAGACGCCTTGGCGACCCTGGCATCCATGTTTAAAACAAACACTTGGGCAGAAATGAAGCCCATTAAGATGCAGACATTTGAAAGGCCTGCTCATTGTTGTAATGTGCAGGAAGAAATTGATGGAAACCCATGGTACTATGACATCTTGCAATATGTCAAGCTTCGAAAATATCCGGAAGGGGCAAATGACAATGACAGAAAAACACTCAAAAAAATGGCAATAGGATATGTCCTAGATGGGGAGATCCTATATAAGAGAAGTCATGATCAGACATTGCTGAGATGTGTGGATGCCCGAGAGGCGAAGGAGATTTTAGCTGAGGTACATGATGGGCTATGCGGAACGCACGCCAACAGGCTGTCTATAGCCCAGAAAATTATGAGATATGGCTATTTCTGGTTGACCATGGAGGGAGATTGTATCGATTACGCCAGGAAATGCCACAAATGCCAAATTTACACTAACAAGATTCACGCGCCCCTATCGCCTTTACACACCATGAATTCGCCGTGGCCTTTTGCGGCGTGGGGCATGGACGTCATCGGGCAGATTCATCCGAAAGCTTCCAACGGACACTGTTTCATTTTGGTCACCGTAGACTATTTCACTAAATAGGTAGAGGCAGCATCTTACGCCAACATCACAAGGACTACAGTATGTAAGTTCGTAAAGAAGGAGATTATTTGTCGATACGGTTTGCCAGAAAGGGTCATCACCGATAACACTTCCAATCTGAATAACAAAATGATGACAGACGTGTGCACTCAAATCAAGATAACACACCATAATTCCATAGTCTATCGTCCTAAAATGAATGGGGCAGTGGAAGCAACAAACAACAACATAAAGAAGATCATAGCAAAGACGACAGATACCTACAAGGATTGGCATGAGAAGTTGCCATTTGCCCTTTTCGCCTATAGGACGTTCGTTCGCACATCAACAGGGGCAACACCCTACTCCTTGGTGTATGGTACCGAAGCAGTACTCCCCATTGAGGTAGAGATCCCGTCTCTCCGGGTCTTAAATGAAGTAAAATTGGAAGAATCCGAATGGGTGCAGGCCAGACTCGACCAGCTAAATCTCATTGATGAAAAGAGATTAAAGGCCATTTGTCATGGTCAGATGTACCAAAAGCGGATAATGCGGGCATACAACAAAAAGGTGCGCCCAAGAGAATTCAGAGAGGGGGATCTGGTGCTCAAGAAAACCCTCCCGATTCAGAAAGATTCTCGAGGAAAATGGATGCCCAACCAGGAAGGGCCGTACGTGGTAAAAAAGGCCTTCTCAAGAGGAGCCCTAATCTTAACTGAAATGGATGGAGACGAGCTAAAAAGCCCTGTAAATTCTGATGCTGTTAAGAAATACTATGTTTGAAAAAAAAAGAGAAAAGAAAAAAGAAAAAGAAGAAAATAACAAAAATGGAGAGCTTAGGGCGAAAACCCAAAATAGGGCGTCTTGAAGCAAAGGGAGGACCCGAGTTGAAAACCCGTAAAGGGCGGCTCGGATAAATTGAAAGGTTGGATATCTGAAGAGAAGGATCATCCCCATGAACACTGTGAAGAGGGAGCTTCAAGCAAAAGATTCTACGCCGGTTGACAAGATCATGTATCATTCATACCGAAGATAATGAGGGATCTTGTATTTCATATTTAGCTTTTCTTCATTCTCATGTGTGTCATAACTCTTTTAAAATATCCCAAACCCTTAATCGTAATAAAATCGTGTTTTTGAGCATCCATTCCTTGCCTTCTTGTTAATTTCAGGCAAATAAGCTAACATAGGCTTATGGTAAACAGGAGATTTCTGAGAATTACTGTGATCTAACCTTAAAGATGCAGGTGATTAGAAAACGATGATAACTTTGCCCTCTAGCTCCATACATAACGGTCGTTGATAGGGAAGGCGGAAGGCTTCAAGCAACATGATAGGGTGACCAATGGCGCACACCCTAATTATTCAAAAGAAAGCATGCGAGATAACAAGAGAGATCTCTCAGGTGAAAACCCGGAAGGGAACCCCCTAAAAAAAACCTCTAAAGCAAAAACCCGAAAGGGTGCTTTAGAACCCCAAGTCAGAAATTCAGAAAAAGAAAGGTTGGAATGGTTGAACCCGACAGTGAAATGGGGTATCGCCGCCAAAAAGGGGAAAAAAGAACAACGTGAAGTCGAGATCGACTGAGGACTAAAGCAGGCCCACCAAGATATTGACACTTATGCATCATGAATAGTTAGACATCACTAGGATTAGGAGCATGTCAATTCATTTGTCATAGCATTTTGTTTTATCTTAGACAGGTATCTATAGGTCCTAACCAATGCATGCTTGTTTACATTCTTGAAATGTTTAAATGAACCTAATAAGGACTTGACTTAATAAAGGAAGAATGACTAGTAATGCATGAAATTTGATCACATCTTGAATACATGTTTTATTCGAATACTAAGCATGTTTAAGTGGTAACATTGGCGCTTGTATGTGTCTTGATGCATGTGACTGAATGCTAAAGAATTTGCTTGAGATATTATCTCATCTTGATGAAATGAAACATGAGAATTACATGATATGTGAGCTATGGCTCAATGGCCTAAGGGCCTAATATGAAATGAACTTCCTTGACATGATCTTGAACTTGATAAACTTATATAAATGGTAAATCGAACAACCTTGGTAGCTAGTTGGACTATGTAGAAGGGCATGCCTTAGAGTCTATACCTCATTGTGTCAGGGTGGACTACAGTCCAGGGTTAAGGCCCCTATTTGGCGACAGACGAAGGGTACGTATGTGGTCTTTGGAGGCAGTAAGAGGGTTGACCAGCACTATGGTGCATCTTGTGGCGACAGTTGGTTGGAGAATCGATTAGCTATACAAACTAAGTACCAAGGGGGTTGTTAAATTGATAACAAATGTAATAACAATCCAATAACACATGTTACTTGTCTTGAAAGCCATGAATTGAATGTTACTTGTCTTGAAAGCCATGAATTGTATTTTACTTGTCATGTAAGCATGACTCACTTGATTACTTGTTTTGTAAGCATGATGTGCTTGATTCTTGATATGAAAACATGAAGTATGAATTCTTGGTTCTTGTATTGTAATACCCCAAATTAGGGCCTAGTATTATGAACCTTAAGTAACTAGCAACTTATTTGATCAAATGCTTGACTTTACATGTTATAGATTCTTTGAATCTTGAATTGAAGATGTTCTTGTTGCCTAGACTGATTTGGATGATTTTTATATGTGCTAGGATCATGCTAGCTTCTAATAGAACTTGAAATTTGAATGCTAGAAGCTAAATTGCTAATGAAATGTATATATGGTTGAAAATAGTTTGATTAGGGACTATTTTTACTAGTGAAAATGTGTAAAATGCTAATTGAATGTAATACCCTGAATTGATCATGTTGGTAGATGAATTGAGGATTTATTTGAGTAAATAAGTTGCTGGAAATGTGAAAGCACCTAATTAGATTAGTTAAACTAGGTAATTGAATGCTCAATTGATGAATTGAGTGTATAATGTTGATCAAATAGATCAAATTGAATTGAACATGATAATGCCCTGTTTTAAGAACATTGCTAGGTGAATTAGACTGACCTAGACATGTAAGAACATGAAAATTAATTGAATTGTCATGTTATAACCTTGTTAAAATGAGTTATGAAACTAGAAACTCAACCTAGCGTAATCAGTCCATAATGCTCTATTATGGGCAGTAACTTTGAAAAATCACCATAAACTGTATAAAAGGAATTTAAGGTTGGAGTTTTTATGGACATCTTGATATGTCTAAATTCATTATAAGAAAATAGAACTGAATTCTGGATTGTAGAATGAATTGTAGAGAAGAAACGCTAGGGACAGTGCAAATTTTCCAGTGTAACAAATTACCCTATCTTGAAGTTAAAAACTGTATTAATTGGAAAAGAACTAAAATTAAAGGCCCATATGGTTAGAAATACAATTAACTTAGCTTTCCAAAGGTGTAAACCAATTGAAATTCCAACGTACAAAATAAAAGTTATGCATGCTTAAGTGAACAGACTACATGCTGCCTAGTAACAACAATTTAGGTAATTGTACACTGTTTTGTGGCAATTTGTAAACTATTTTGTAAACAGCTTTAGAACATTGATTCTGCCTAGTTTACACGAATTGGGGTATATATAAGTGTGGTCAAGTATAGTAAAGAAAATATACAAACATGCTGCCATATTTGTATATGATGTATACTTGTAACCTTGCCTTGATTGAATGACTTTGTGAACTTGTTTTGATATGAGTTTACTTGTAATGTGTTGGAACCAGGATTGAACTAGGTGGATGAGGAAAAAGTGGAACATCCTAAAGCCAAGATCAAAGGAGTGTGGATCAAAGACTAGCTAAGCTTGGAGTATTGTGAGTGTAGTTATCTCTAGGGTTAGGACTAGGTTTGGTAGGAGTTTTGATAAACTCCCTGTTTAAGCATGTTTGTTGTGTTGTTTCGGGTTGTAGATGGCCTTAAATATTTGGTTTTGCTTTGGATTTTTGATTCATGCTTTGGATGATTTGTTTCATAGGAAACATCCCTCTAGTTTACTCTTTGAAGCATAAAGCCGCGTTTTGAAGATGATTCTGTGATGGTTTGGTATAGATTGATCCTTAGGGATGTTCTGTTGATGTTTTGAGCATCTTGGAATGATGTCGTAGCCTTGAAAGCATGTAAAACCAGAAAAATTGGACACTACAGGTCCAAGCGTATCGATACGAATGTCCTTGTACCGATACGGGTAAGCTATTTTTGAGTCTATGCTTCGGTACACGGGGAATCATTTTAGTACGAGCAAGGGTATTTTGGCAAGGCGTACCAATATGCAGATGCCGTATCGATATGGTTTGGAACTACTGGAATCTAGTTTTTGGAAAATTGCCAAAGCGTACCAATACACTTGCCCGTGTACCGATAGAGGCAATAGTTAATTCAGTTATTGAGATGTTTGGAAGTTTCTATTTCTTTCATTTTGGTCCCGAAATGTTATGTATGCAATTGGTTGAGTTTGAATGATCGTTTTGAGATGATTTTATAAGAATGAAACCTGATTAATTACGGATCGGTAAACTAAAAATTGGTTAAGTATTATTTTCCAGAATTGCAATTTGGTCCCTAAATTGCAATTGTGATTGTTATATGCAAGTTGGTTGCTATATGCCATGTTGGGGTATGTTTTGGGACACATTGCCTTATTACTACAGTTTGAAATGTTTTTATTTGAAATGGAAGACTTGGATCCTTGCTTAAAGCTGCACTGATTGTCTTGTTTTGATGTATTATCATGCTTTAGATATTTTACCACGATGGGACCCATGAGAGAGCTATGATCTAGTATGATTGTTTCTACCGTTGGGCAGGGAAATTAGGAGGATGTTGTACCTCCTGGAGGGTTGCCACCCCCGCTGCCTATTCCACTTAAGAATGTGGAGCAAGTCCCACCTACGCCAGTTGGACCAGTGTTGGGTGATATAGCTCCTTTGATACAGGCAATGACTAGAGCTTTTCAGGATGTTATTATAGGAGCGCATGTGCCTACGCCAGCTGTTGCGCAAACGAGATTGCTGTTGGAATGCCTCTATAGTTTGGGAGGAGTTGAGTACAGAGGGATGGCACCCAAGGCATTCGAGGCGTGGATGGCCAGTACTATTCTAATTTTGGACCAAATGGGGTGTAATGACAATCGTAAGTTGGGATGTGTTGTATCCTTGGTGCAAGGTGATGCTTATAGTTGGTGGACAACTATAACTGCGGGCATGAAACCCAATGTTATGGATTAGGAGTTCTTTCAAGATCCTATTAAGAATAAGTATCTGGGAGTTAGATACTTGGATGAAAAGAAACGTGAGTTCATGGCTTTGGTTCATGACAACATGTCAGTGGCTGAGTATAAGGTTCAGTTTGTTCAGTTGAGCCGGTATGTTCCTAAGCTGGTACTTGATGAGAGGCATCACTGTGACCGATTCCCTTAGGGATTAGTACAAGATGTGAAGACATACATATTGGCTTTTAACTACACCGATTTCGACGTGGTTGTTACACGGGCAAAGGATATTAAGCAGAACTTGGGTTTATCATCTTGAGTGGGTGGTTCGACTCTGGCAAAAGAGTTGCGAACTATTGTTTATGTGGTACTCATTATAAGAAGCATCGCGATAAGAGGTAACATTCTAAGTCAAGACATGGTGGAAGTAGTGTTGGGCGTGGACCACATGGTCAAGATACCCATGCTAGATAGGGCTTTATTACCTGTTGGGTATATGGATTGTGTGAGCATATGAGGCGAGACTGTCAACTTTTGGCTCGTGAGGGACAAGCTCTTGCGACCGTTGCTGTTAACTCTTGTTGGAGTTGTAGATCGAGTGATCATCTGAGGTGTAATTATCCGTTGTTGGTTGGTGGTGGACAGGCTAAGGCACCTACAGTTGCACTATAACAAGGCTGTGTTCGTGGCTGAGGACATTTTTAGCGTAAGGACGAGGGTCTGAGGATGGTGGCTCATACCGTTGCTATTCAACCAGAGGGTGGTGGTACTGCGAGGGTGTACTTACATCGTGAGGGACGTAATGACACTAATGTGATTGCATGTACATTTACTTTGCAATCTATTCTGTTGTTTTCATTGGTTGATTATGGTTCTACGCATTCATATATCTTGCGTGAGCATGCGCATTTACTCAATGTACATGTTGAGGTGTTAAGTGTGGGAATGCAAGTAACTAGTTCTTTTGGTGAAACAGTTGTTACAAGAAGGTTGTTTAGAAGATGTCCTTTGACTGTTCAAGGTCATATGTTTGCGGTTGATTTGATGGAGTTGCAATTTCATGGTTTTGATATAATCCTGGTATGGATTGGTTGACCAAGCATAGAGCTGTGGTTGATTTTGAAATTAAGCGAGTTACCTTGAAACTTGCTGATGACTACGAGGTAGTAATCGTGGGTGAGAATGCTAAGTTCTTGTCAAATGTTGTTTCAGCGCTGGAAGTGAGTCGTTTGATGGATTTTCATGGTGAGGCATTTTTAGCCTATGTTATGAATCCAGGGTCAAAGGTAATGTGTGTTCAGGATATTCGCACAATATGTGTGTTTTGGGGTGTTTTTCTGGAGGAGTTGCCTGGTTTGCCGCCGAATAGAGAGGTTGAGTTTGGTATTAAGTTGTATGTGAATACAGCTCAAGTGTCTTTTGCTCCCTATTCCATGGCTCCAAAATAGTTGAACGAGTTAAAGACGCAACTTCAAGAGTCGCTTGATCGAGGGTTTATTAGGCCTAGTGTTTCACTGTGGGGTGCACTGATGTTGTTTGTGAAAAAGAAGGATGGCACAATACGAATGTGCATTGATTATAGGCAACTGAACAAGTTGACAATTAAGAATAAGTGCCCTTTGACAAGGATTAAGATTTGTTTGATCAGTTTAGAGGTGCATTGGTGTTTTCCAAGATTGATTTGAGGTTCGAGTATTATTAGTTAAAGGTAAAGGATGTGGATGTTCGTAAGTCTATTTTTCATACAAGGTACGAGCATTACAAGTTTTTGGTAATGCCGTTTGGTTTGACTAATGCCCCTGCTGCATTCATGGATATGATGAATCGAGTGCTTCATGAGCTTTTGGATCAATTTGGGGTCATGTTTGTCGATGGTATTCTTTTGTACTCTCGTACCGAGGAAGATCATGATTGACATTTGAGGATTGTGCTTCAGGCATTGTTTGATAATCAGTTGTATGCCAAGTTGAGTAAGTGTGAGTTTTGGCTCAAGGAGGTTATTTTCCTTGGGTATGTTGTGTCGGCCTAAGGAATTCGGGTTGATCCTTATAAGATTGAGGCGGTGATAGGTTGGAAGTCACCTAAGTCAGTGCCAGAGGTTCGTAGTTTTCTTGGGTTGGCGGGTTACTACCGTAGGTTTGTGGGTGGTTTCTTAAAGGTTGCTGTTCCTTTGACCAAGTTGTTGCAAAGGAATGTTTGTTTTGAGTGGACAAAGGATAAACAATGAGCTTTCGAAAAGTTGAGGAGGCTTTGACGCAAGTTCCTATCTTGACTCAACCTGAGTTGGGGCAAGGAGTTTGTGTTTATAACGATGCATCATGTGTTGGTTTGGGTTGTGTGTGAATGCAAGAAGGAAAAGTTGTGGCCTATGCATTAGACTATTGAAGGTGCACGAGCACAATTATCCAACCCATGATCTTGATCTTGCTGAGGTTGTGTTTGCGTTGAAAATTTGGAGAAATTATCTCTATGATGAGAAATGTGTTGTGTATACGGATCACAAGAGTTTGAAGTATTTGATGACTCGAAAGGATTTGAATCGTAGGCAATGTAGATGGTTGGTGTTGCTTAAGGATTATGATTTGACGATTGAGTATCATCCGGGAAAGTTTAATGCTGTAGTCGATGCTTTGAGTAGAAAAGTGGCGGTGGAGTTAAGGTTGATGTTTGCGCAGTTGAGTGCGACGCGGGAAGGAGGTTTAATGGCGAGTTTCAAGTAAAGCCATCTTTTTCACAGTTGATAAAAGAAAAGCAACCTTATTATGATGTGTTGGTACCGCATGTTAAGGACATCATGGATAGGAATTCGATAAATTTTCATTTTAAAGATGTTTTAAAGAACGAATAGTGGTACCTAATGATGATAAGTTGAGGCATATCATTTTGACTAATGCACATGCTAGACCTTTTGCTATGCATCCTGGTAGTACTAAATGTATCATGGCTTGAAGGGAGAGTTCTATTGGATTGCGTTAAAGAAAGATGTGGCTGATTTTGTTGCTGGATGTATGGTGTGTTTAAGTGTTAAGGCTGAACATCAATTTCCTTCCGGGTTGTTGCAACCGTTGAGGATACGAAAATGGAAGTGGGAAAGAATTTCCATGAATTTTGTGTCTGGGTTGCCGTTGATGCCCACTAAAAAGGATTCAATATGGGTGATTGTTAGTCGATTTACAAAGTGTGCGTATTTTGTGCCTGTGCATATGACGTATACTTTGGATAAGTTGTCAGATTTGTACATTTCCGAGATTGTGTGTTTGCACGGTGTGCCTAAGTCTATAGTTTTGGATAGAGAACCGCGGTTTACAGTGAGGTTTTGGGAGTGTTTACATCAAGCTTTGGGTACACAATTGAGTTTTAGTACTTCGTATCATCCTCAAACATAAGGTCAGTCTGAACGTGTGATACAAGTCTTGGAGGATATGTTGAGTTGTTGTATCGTTGAGTTTCAAGGAATCTAAGAGAGGCAGTTACCTTTGGTGGAGTTTTCCTATAATAATAGTTATCAGGCTAGTATACAAATGGCAACGTATAAGGCTTTGTATGGTAGAAACTGTCGTACACCTTTGTGATGGGTTGAGGGTGGGGAAAAGTTTGTTTCCTTGCCTGATACGTTAAAGGATACAAATGTGAAAGTGAAGCTTATTTGTGATCGCTTGAAAGCGGCTTCAGATCGCCAGAAATCCTATGCGGATTTGAATTTTAGAGTGATTGAATATGATGTTGGTCACCGTGTTTTCTTGAAAGTATCACCTTGGAAAAAGGTGATGACATTTGGACGTAAGGGTAAGCTTAGTCCGAGGGTTATTAGACCGTATGAGGTTGTGGAACAAGTTGGTCCTATTTCTTATCATTTGAGGTTACCTACTGAGTTGTAGAAGATTCATGATATGTTTCATGTGTTGATATTGCGGAGGTATCGGTTGGATCCATCCATGTTATACCGGTGGAGGATATTGAGTTGTAGCCGGATTTGTCCAATGCTAAGGAACTGGTAGAGATACTTGATTCCAATAGTAAAGTTCTTCGTGGCAAGGCGATTGAGCTTGTAAAGGTATTGTGGCGACATCAGGGAGTTGAGGAGGCCATGTGGGAGAGCAAAGCGAACATGTTGAAACAATTTCCGCATTTTTTTCCTTCAGGAAAAATTTTGAGGACGAAATTTCCTAAGTGGGGGAGAGTTGTAACACAACGGTTTTGAGCCTAGAGGTTTATAGGTTATTTAGAAGGTTCGGTAGACCAGGTTAAAAGTGACTTAATGCCCTAATGGCCCTTTTGGAATGGCATAAAAGTGACTAAAAATGCATATTTGGCTCTAAAAGGTGAAAACATAGTAAATAGATTCGGATCAACACAAAATTAGGTATGCTAGTAGTTTATGTTGTTTAAAACATACTAGTAAAGTTTCATTACATTTGGACATTGGTTGATAGGTTAAATTGAATAAAAACCAACAAAATATTGTCATTACAGTGCAAGGCGTATCGGTACGGTTGATGGTGTATCGATACGGCTTTGCATATTTGGTCAGGTCAACGATGGTCAACAAGGGGCGTATAGATATGGCCTAGGCATATCGGTACGGATTTTGGCTACTGGAATTTGGGTTTAAAAATGGTATTGATACGGGGTCAAGGCGTATCGATATGCTGTCAACGCAGTCAACCTATATCGGTACAACCCTCAACCGTATCGATACGGGTCTGTCAAATTGAATATGGAATTTTTGAATTAGGTTAAAGTGCACCGATACGGCCATAAGGGTATCGGTACGGCGGCAGTTAATTCTGTTAAAAGAAAAAGTTCACAATTTTTTATTATTTACAGTATGATCACTGATTAATGCAAGGCTTAATTGAATGGGCAAATGAACTTTGAATAATACAAAAATTTGTACGTTCATTTTTTGTAAGATGAATTTCATTTTGGTAAGGTTAATTTCAGAAAAAGACCACTAAAATACTAAAATTACGATTAAGTCCCTAAATTTAGTAAATGTTATAATTTTATCCTAATTGGATAATCATGGACTCGTAGTAGATTAATTGAAATCTTATATTACTCATTCTTGTATGTCAGGCCTAATATCATTACCTTTTGTATGATATTATCGTATTGATCACCGTTAGTTCATCGGTCGGTTATCGACCAAGCTAGGAAAGGGGTGTTACATTTGTGGTATCAGAGCTAGAGTTTTGTCGATTCTAGGACTAAACTGGAGTTTATTGCATTGTTATTGTGTTACTTGCCACCTAGGAGTCGTACATTGTGTATATTGTGACTTGCCGACTAATCCGACCACTTTATGTTATAAATATGTTTGAAACAAACGAGGCTCAAATTCACGAGCATGCCACCTGCTCCTCGACCCATGGCGAGGAAGTGAAGGGGGAGACCTACCAAACCCACCTAATCCCCCACCTCAGCATGTCAAGCCAATAGTGCCTAATGCAGAGGTATAATGCTATCGAAACATGGCTGACATGTTCAAGCAATTCATGGCATCTATGAGAGCCGAGACGGTGGTGCAACCAACCCCACCAGTTTTCTAGTATGCTCGAGCCCCTATTGATTAGTTGGCGTCACTCCGAGCCTACACCTTCACCTGACAAGCTGATGATTGTCCCGAGACTACATAATATTGGTTGGACAACACGCTAAGGATCCTGAACAAACAACTACAGTGCTCGAATGAGCACAAGCTGGAGTGCGCCCTTGCCTTGCTAGCTGATGAAGCATTGCAGTAGTGGGAGACTACAATTCTTACAGTCCCTAAAGAATCAATCACATGGTAGTTCTTCCTTCAAGAATTACGAAAGTACACTAGCGAGTATTACCTCGCAGAAGGACGCAATACCTTTCTCCACCTGAAGCAAGGCGGACGACCTATTGAGCAGTACATTCATGATTTCTGTAAGTACTGCCGTTATGGTGTAGGGTATATCAAGAAGGAAGAAGACAAGTGCATGATGTATATTGTTGGGCTTAGTGATGAATTACTCAATATGTTTACTGCCTTGGGGATCATCGATTTCCAAGATATTGTGAACTGAGTTAAGGTCATTGAAGCTGCATAGAAGACCATGAGGTCAGGTGGAACTAGCAGGACAGAAAAGAGGTTTAGGGATAATTTCCGACCTCTTAGGTGGAATAAAAAGAGCAAAAATCAAGGCCCCAAGCAAAATGTGTATTTCCAGCCTTCCCGTTCTGGGAACATCGAGAAACCTCAAATGGTGACCCAGTCTTTTGCCAAGACGGCCTTAGTTGAAAGCTCTGGAGGCTCTAACCGAAATACACAGAATCTAGTATGCAACTACTGCCAGAAATGACATCTAGCACGTCAGTGTCGTAAGCATACTGGAACATTCTTCTATTGTGGTGAATAGGGTCATTTCATTTGTGATTATCCCTTGGGTGTAACCATGTCTCTGACTACACCGTCAAGTATTACATCCCCTACTCAGTCCTTCTGAGGTAAGGGGTCAAGACAAGGTTGGTCAGAAGCTACATGGAGACCCAATGGCTCTGGCAAGGCACCAAAGTAAGCAAGAATCCAAGGCTCCTGCTCAGATGTATCATGTGAGGAGCAGAGAGGAGGAAGATAAGCTTGATGTCATTGCAGGTATCATTGAACTATATTCCTATTCTTTATATGCATTGATTGACCCTGGCTCAACTCATTCTTTTATAAATACTGAATTGGTCAAGAAGTATGGAATGACTAGTGAACCTATAGCATCGAGGATCTATGTAACTAATCCACTTGGTGATTGTGTCACCATAAACTTCGTATATAAGAATTGCCCTGTGGTGAATCAAGGGATTCCTTTCGTGGCAAATCTGTTGGCTTTACCGATCTACGAGTTTGATGTGATATTGGGTCTAGATTGGCTTAGTGAGCATCAATCATGGGTGGACTGTAATAAATGAAGATTGTATCTCCGAGGCCTTGGCAAGGAGAGCATTGTGTTAATGAATTCCAGAAATCCTTCCTTGTATGCTTTGACAATTGAAGCTAAGGATGAGTCGCAACTATCGAATGTTGACACTGTGTGCAAATTTCTCGATGTCTTTTCCGTTGAACTTATGGGTTTACCCCCAACCTGTGAGGTTGAATTTAGCATTGACATGCAATCTGGAACTACTCTAGTGTCCATTGCACCCTATCGAATGGCAGCCATTGAGCTGAAAGAGTTGAAGGCCCAGATTCAAGTTTTGCTTGATAAAGTCTACATTCAACCGAGTTCTTCGCCCTGAGGAGCTCTAGTTCTCTTTGTGAAAAGGAAAGATGATTCCATGAGGCTATGTATTGATTACCGGCAGTTGAACAAGGTGACCGTTGAGAACAAATACCTGTTGCCAAGGACTAACGACCTATTCGATCAGCTTAAGGATGCCATTGTGTTTTCCAAGATCGACTTAAAGTCTGGCTATTATCAAATGAGAGTTAAAGAATGTGATGTGCCCAAAACCCCCTTTCCTACGAGATATGGTCACTAAGAATTCTTAGTGATGCCATTTGGGCTAACCAATGTACCATCAGATTTCATGGACCTAATGAATTGGGTTTTCAGACCCTATCTCGAAAAATTTGAGGTGGTGTTCATTGATGACATCCTAATCTATTCCAAGGATGCAACAGAGCATCGTGATCACCTTCGCATTGTGCTTCAAACCCTCTGTGAGAAGCAGTTATTTTCCTTGGGCACGTAGTATTAGCTTCAGGCATCTAAGTGGACCTGAAGAAGATCCAAGCCATTCTAGATTGGCATCCACCGAAGAACATTTGCGAAATAAGAAGTTTCCTTGGTCTTGCTGCCTACTATAGGAGATTTGTCAAGGGATTTTCTATGATAGCAACCCCTCTAACTAAGTTAATGAGAAAGGAAGCCTCATTCGTTTAGACTGTGGAACATCAAAGGAGCTTTGACCAATTGAAACAAGTTTTGACTCATGTACCAGTTCTATTCCAACCTGAGACAGGTAAGGATTTAATAGTTTACAGTGATGCATCGCATCTTAGGTTAGGATGTGTATTGATGCAAGAAGGCAATGTCATTACATATGCATCGAGATAGCTCAAGCCACACGAGATGAATTATCATACTCGTGATCTAGAATTGGCTGTAGTTGTCTTTGCGTTGAAGATATGGAGACATTATCTCTACAGGGAGAAATGTTACCTCTTCACCGATCATAAAAGACTCAAATATCTCTTAACTCAAAAAGAGTTGAATCTTTGACAACAGAGATGGATGGAACTCCTCAAGTATTATGACCTTGTCATTGACTACCATCCGGGCAAGGAAAATGTTGAAACTGATACACTCAGCCGCAATCCTGTGCCTGGTAAGTATTATTATTGATCCTCAAGTTTAATGAAATGATTTGTACACCGACTCATTACAAGTCCTTGTGTCGTAGCTCCTCAAGCTATCAACGCCCACTTTCGTTTTAGGAAACATTGCTACTTTGTAGATCAGCTTCAAGTTCAGTCCACAATTACATCAAGGATTCAAGCATTGTAAAGACAGGATCCTAAACTTCAAGCCATCATTTCCAAGTTGCAAGATAACCCTGATTTCAGAATAAATTTTGAAGGACTTTTATGTTTTCACAACCGGGTCTGCATACTGATGATGAATCTCTTCGCGCTGATATGCTCAAAGAAGCTCATTCGAGCTTTTTCTCTATTCACCCAGGGTCAGTAAAAGATTTACAAGGACCTACGGGAGCTTTATTGGTGGCCGGGCTATATCATTCATTTAATCAGCCTAACCAATTAATCAAGGAATTTAACTAACCACCCAAATTATTCATCTATTACTCAAATTATTTCAAGCTTGTTAAGCAATCACTAATCAAACAAGAACATATCAAGATGACACTTTCTTTAATATCTACAAAACCATAATTATAGCTAGACATATAATCAGATACAAATGCCACCATCCTATGAGTTTGTTTGAAAACAAGACAATGTACAAGTTCCTGGAGTATAACTGGTCACCCGTGTATCCGATCAATTTAAAAACCTCTAAAGTAATTTGTAATGCATGAAAGATGAATGCATTAGGCTTATATAGCCTAAGTGAGGTAGCAGTGACAATATAAAAGTAATATTGGATAAGGTCATAAAGAAACCAAACAATTCAAGAAGGTAATATACAAGAGCTTTCTTGTGAATTAAGTTAGTTTAATTCTTCCTTGTTTATTAAGAGTTCTTTAGGGATTGATCTTTAATATATCAATTGAAGCTTATGCTTGAATTAATCGTTATTCTCCAAAATACGTACTTCGATGCTCACCAAGAGCTTTCGATTCAATGCTCACTAAGAGCTTTCAGATCAATGCTCACTAAGAGCTTTCAGATCAATGCTCACTAAGAGTTTTTAGACCAATGTTCAATAAGAGCTTTTCAATTCGATGCTCGTCAAGAGCCTTTGATTCACTGTTCATCAAGAGCTAACAATTACATAGCCTTATCATAACTCTTTTGCACTCTTTACTTAATATCAAGCTTCCATATCTTTTACAGGTTTGCCTTGGATCACTATTGGTGATGATTAACATTATTCCAGGCGATACTTACTCAGAGCACATAGCAATGGCTAATATCGAAAACATATCCACAAACGACGGCAACTTAGTACCATCGAAACATATCAATGGGGCATCCCCCAAGCAATAGCTCATGGACCGTAGTCCTAATATACCAAGCATCAACCCAAAGGATCCAAGGTCTTCCATTTAAAAGGTAACTTAGAAATTTTATCATAATATTAGTATTTAGGGAAGTGCCTTATTTTGCAAGTAACATTTGTTTGTTATTTCTTTTCAATAGCTTATTGCATAAGTTGAGCTTTCTTGCTCCTTAAGTTTTGGAATTCAATGTACTTTTAGCTTAGGTTTCAATCTTTTATGAAAATCTTATTGTTTTGATGGCCAGTAACAATTCAAGCTCTATAACAAGTAATCAAGATCATATCACATATACATCATAGAATGGCACACTATATTCGTATATCAAATACATGTCCAGATGCTTAACAACGTTGCCATGCTATGCATGCTTCATATTTTTGCTCTAAAGGAGCCAAATACGTATGCTTTAAATCAGGTCATAAACATAACAATAAACAACATTCGGAATGACACCGTGTCACCTGAGACAAAGACAACTACACTCACCTCGTTATTCCAAAGTTATGGAATACCTGATCCACTAACCCCAATCTACTTCTTCACTTAGCCATCCTTGTCCAAGTGTACCTCAAAACGAATATCCAAGCTTTAATAACCAATTCATTTAATTCTATAACCATTTGAAACACAACTAGCATGCGTATCAAATCAAAAACAACATGCATTTCACATTTAAAACTGCATTTGTTTAGCATACAAAACTGCTACCTCACAGCCGTACTGTCTTTACTAAATCCATTCCAAATTTCAATTCGTACGTTAGAACATTAATCCATTTGTACCGTTGTAAACTAAACTCGTAGACCTTTTTAACCATATATGGCAAGATACCTAGTTTATTTTGAATAATGCAGTTCTTCTTTTCAAAACACCTAAGCTGAAGCTACCAGGCAAACTGTGCATTACTCGCTTATAATTTGTATATTCTATTACGCACATCAGAATTTCGAACCATTTACACTGTTAGAAAGCTAACTTAAATACCTTCCTAACCATATAGGCCTTGTATTTTTAATCTTTGTTAATTAATACAGAAATTAATTAAAAGACAGCCCAGTTCTGCCACCAAGCAGATTGCACTTTCCTTAAAGAATCATCTCTAAAAAATGTTCTATAACTCATAATACAATTCCGTTTGTTTTAAATGAAACTAGACATAATAAGCTTTCTAACCATATGAATTGTAGCTTCTAATTCAACTTGTACAATTTATAGTGAATTTTCAAAGTTGTTGCCTTTGCTGTCCTAATAGTAAACTGTTGTTCTGTTTTACATTCATACATATTTTCATGCCCCAAGCAGTCCAGTTACTAATTCGTTTATACTCAAAACAGGGCTCCCATACCTTTAACTACTTATATTTTAGTATCAAGGTGACTATAATTGATTTGAGACAACTATATGATAGTAGAGTTCCATTCGAATCATTACAATCTTCCAGCATCCTATTAACAGATTACAAAGTCTGAAAATAGTTTGTTTAACCTTCCTTATAGCCTAAATAACAGCCTTGAAAATTCTATTTATGAACCATATAAATCATACGTACAATCGGTCAATATTATTAGCTTAAAGAACAATACTAGAGACTCAATCCTCATCTATATCATTCGGCCATTCGAATATAATCAACCCAATTCATGCATGTGACTTTAAACTACCATCCATGAGAATTTATGTATTTTCAAGCATTCAATTTACAAAGGAAACTCAATCAACAAAACTATACAACAAAGCATCAAAACACTTACATTTCTTGCTTTGATCTCAAACAATCATGAAGATTTCCCCCCTAATCGAACTCTATTCAAATAAAAAAACTCTATAGGCAGACCTTTAACAAGCTTAATTTTATTCGATTAACAATCTTACACTTTAGCTCTTCGTATTAGCCAATTAATGGACTTTTATGCCTTAACTCTACCTTTAAAACCTCAAATAGAATCAACCTGAAACAGGGCAGCTTCAATTTTTTTGCTTAATTAATTTGGACTAAAACAGTCTCGATTCTTCAACTATTTCTATTAAATCATCTAATTGATATATGTTTTTCACAATATCACTTAGTAGCCTCAAACACCCTACAAACACTAGATTTTTGACTTCATAACAATACAATATGTAATGGTTCATTCACCCACTAACACAATTTTGAGCATACAATCGAAACAACCAAGGAATCGAATCTAGAACAACTTAACATCTCATTCAACCATTGATTACCAAATCAAGCACACACACACACACACACACACACATATATATAGTGTTTCATGCTTCTAATTCCTATTCAATTCATTATCATGTCTATCTATCATCTAATTAAATTTCAATATTCATCCATCTATCATGAAAGCCTCATTCTATTTGTACCATTTCAAGATTCATACCACAATTGAACATGCAAGGAATAAAGAAGATCATTACGTTCTTGAGAATGTAAATTCAATCTAATATCCTAAGCTTCTTCCAACCGATGGCTTGCTTCTACCAAAATTTAAGAATTTTCATGACCTCTTTCTCTCTCTCTAGCATTTGGCTAGAACACCAATGGAGAAAGAAGATGGTTCCCCTAGCTCTTGACCGATTCTAATTAGGACACATATACAAGGTCCTTAATTTCCTATAAAATTTATGTGCAAAATCTTGAACTATAGATTTGTACATTAAAGTCTATTCTGAACAAGTCATTCGGTTTAACCTTAATTAAATTTAATCCCTCTTAAACTTTCAACTTAATTATTTAGAAATATCCAACCAAATAAATCAAATTATGACATTGTACTAGGCCCCTTTTTGGAATGTTACAAAGATCCATGATGTGTTTCATGTATCCATGCTTCGAAAATATCGTTCTGATCCTTCGCACATCATTGAGCCTGAATTTATAGAAATTCAATCTAACTTATCTTATGAAGAATAACCAGTTCAAATTCTTGCAAGGGAAGCCAAGAGACTTCGCAACAAGACTATTCCATCATTTAAAGTGCTCTGGAAGTGTAACACCCCCTACCCCGGGTTAGTAGCAGACCGGCTCGGGAGCGATACTAACCAAGAACAAGGCATTACAAGCAAGAATAGATTAATTCATCCCTATTCGATGAGTTACTTAGCTAGCAAGCAACCAAGCATACTTTACTTATCAAGCAAGCAAACTCATATTTTGATTTCAAGTCATTATAGGTTACTACTTTAACAATTCCATTAACTACATCTTATACCACTACCATTCGAATGGCCTAAGTGTGCAACATACTTCCATTTCATTTCAATGTTCCTTAGTTTGATACATATAACATCTCATACCTAAATTACTAAACATGATTGTTGAACATACAATTGCATGTAACTTGTTTCCAATCAAGCCATACACCAAATCTATACATTCGACAATTAACATACAAACATATAAAACACTTACAACATGGTTTGTTCACACACAAGTGACTATATAATTTCCAAGGCATTCGAATGGCAATATAAACAAGATTCACTTGAACATTCCATTTGCATATTCATATATGCGCAACAACTGCTTATACATTACATGAAATTTAAGTTCAATACATACTTGTTTAACATTGTCAACCAAGTTCATAACATAGTAGACACATTCAAGGACACATATTTACTAGATACAATCTAAGTGCCACCAACTAAGGGAGTACAAAACAAGTATGAACCATACTTTAGCTATGCTTGTGTCTTGCTTTGAGTTCAAGAAATCCGGCTTCAAGATCAAGCAACACTCGAATCCTTTATCCTATAGTTAGGAAGAATAAAAACAAGAGTGATAAGTACAAGATTGTACTTAGCGAGGTAGTAACTAATTCTAACCATTTATCATGTTATTTAGCCATTTATCAAGTCTACCTAACTAAAGTTTATAAGCATTTCAAGTAAATCAAGAATCACAATCACCAAGCATGTATATCATTCGAACAATCTAGCAAGCAATAGGGATGAATTATATCTTATTAGAGTAACAAAGCAAGCAATACCAAGAAATGTGTTATCTAATCATTCGAATGGTATACATTTAATAAGTAAATCAAGCTGACATGCCAAATATCGAACATTGCATGGTTTACATGTCAAGCAACAATACATCTCATCTCAAGTCTCAAGCAATTCATCCTTCCATGACAAGTAACATAAAATTCATGGCTTTCATGTCAAGTAACATTCATTATATAACTTTCAAGACAAGTAACATGTATTATAGGATTGTTATTTCATTTTTATCATTTAAACAACCAATTGGTACTTAGTTTGTATAGGTAATCGAGTCTCCAACCAGCTGTCACCACACAATGCACTGTAGTGCTGGTCAACCCTCTTAATGTCGCCAAAGACCACATATGCACCCTCCGTCTATTGCCAAATAGGGGCCTTAGCCCTGGACCGTAGTCCACCCTGACACAATAAGTTCTAGACTCTAAGGCATGCCCTTCTACCTAATCCAACTAGCTACCAAGGTTGTTCGATTTTAGCCATTCAAACAAGTATTTTAAGTTCAAGATCATGTCAAGTATTCAGCAAGTTCATTATATACTAGGCCCTTAGGTCAATTGAGCCATAGCTTACATATCATGTAATTCTCATGTGTTCTCTTCATCAATTTGGGATAATATTTCAAGCAATTTCTTTAAGCATTTGATCACATGTCATATCACACATACAAGCACCAATGTTACCACTTAAACATGCTTAGCAATCGAATTATACATGAATTCAAGGATGTGATCAAATTTCATGCATTACTTTAATCATACTTCCCTTATTAGGCCAAGTCCATATTAGGTCCATTTAAACATTACAAGAATGTAGACATGCAAGCATTGGTTAAGACCTAGTCCTAACTCTAGAAATAAATACACTCACAATACTCCCAAGCTAGCTAATCTTGGATCCACTGTCCTTTGTTCTTAGCTTTAGGATGTTCCACCCTTTCCTCTTCCACCAAGTTCACTCCTGGTTCTAACACATTACACAAGTAAATACATATTAAAACAAGTTCACATAATTAGTCATCCAAGGCAATATTACTAGTACACAACATATACAAATCTGGCAGCATGTTCATATATATTCTTTACTACACATAACTACACGTGTCTATACTCTAATTCATGTAAAATAGGGCAGTAACCATTGTCCCAAAACTATTCATAGAACAGTTTTTAAAACTGTATACAAAACTGTGTATAATTACCTAAACTGTTTGCTACTAGCCAACATGTACTCTACTCGCTTAAACATGCATAACTTTCATTCCGTACGTCGGAATTTCAATTGGTTTACATCATTGAAAAGATAACTTAATTGTATTTCTAACCATATAGGCCTTGCATTTTAGTTCTTTTCCAATTAATATAGTTCTTAACTTAAAGAAAAGGTAATTTACAACATTGGACAGTTTGCACTGTCCCTAGTGTTTCTTTTCTTTAATTCATTATAGAATGCATAATTCAGTTTTATTTCCTCCTAATGAATTTAGACATGCTAAGTCATTGTCCATAAAAATTGCAGCCTTAAATTCCTTTTATACAATTTATGGTGATTTTTCAAAGTTACTATCTATAATAGAGTATTCTGGGCAGATTACACTAGGTTGAGTTTCTAGCTTCATAACTCATCTAAACAGGATTCTAACATTGTAATTCAACTTATTTTGACGTTCTTACATGTATAGGTCATTATAATTCACCTAGCAATGTGCTTAAAATAGGGCATTATAATGCTATGTTCAATTTGATCCATTTGATTAACATCATAATTCTAATTCACCATTTGAGCAATCCATTACCTAGCTTTAACTAATCCAATTATGTGCATTCATTTTCCAGCAAGCTATTTACTCTATTCAAGCCTCTATTCATCTAGCAATGTTACCAAATCAGGGCATTATATACAATTAGCATTCTTGTACATTTTCTCCTAAAAAACAGTCCCTATTCTCAATTTCCAGCAACCATACACATTCTCTTTAGCAATTTAGCTACTAACACTCACAATTTCAAGTACCAATAGAAGCTAACATTATCTTATCATGCATAACAATCATCCTATTCAATTTAGGCAACAAGAACATCACAAATTCAAGATTCAAACATTCTATAACATGTAGGAATCAAGCAAATTAGCTTCTCCAATCTAATTTGATCAAAGTTCAATCAAGAAACGTGAATTGAAGATGATCTCTGAAGCTTTCTCTCCCCCTTTCTCTCTCAAACATTCGGCTATGGGATGAAGGAGATGATACAATTTTTATTCATCTTACCCACCTTGTTGCCGTGAGTCATGACTCACATGGCACATGTTCTCATCAAATGAGAACATGTGTCTAGGTCTCCAATTCTAATTCAATTTACATGCAAACTCTAGAGCTTTGCATGTTCACATTTCCATCCTTCCATTTAAGCCTTCTAGTTTTAATTTCAATTCAATTTGGTTCTGATTTCACTTATTTGATCTTAAAGATATCTAATGTTCTTTCTTCTTTAATTTGATTAGCATATAATTCAATTAATCTATATCTTGGATAGTGGTAACTTTCATAGGCCAAGTTTAGGGTGTTACAAGAAGAGCCATAACGCTAAGGAAGCAACATTGGAGCTAGAGGAGACAATGCGGGAGCAATATACTCATCTCTTCGATCCAGGTAAAAATTCGAGAACGAATTTTTCATAGGGGGAGAGTTGTAACACCCCGGAATTCGACCTAGTCAGAATTGGGTTCCGGTGATCAAAAACCCTATATAAAAATGTCCAAATATTATATTGATATTGACCACAAGGTCGATTGTATCGATAGTGGACTCTAATTGAGCTGAATTGTTGTTTAAAGACCTTATTGGGGTTATAGGAAACCTTTTAATGGCTAAATTGTAAAAATTGGAAGTTTGGGGGTACAAGTATAGTCCGCCAAGAGTTGAGGGACTAACCTTGCAATTACCCATCCTCAAATTAAAATCACTCACTGTGGAGTGATCTGATGAAGTTGCTTCATCATAGGGAAAGCTCCTAAGCTTTTGTTAAAATAGAAAAAGAAAAAGGGGATAGAAAACTTACCCGAGACTTGAGAAGCAAGCACCTCCCTTTTTATCATCTTCTTCACTTAAGCAAGCACCTCCATTGGAGCTTGATTTCGAGCTTGCATTTCCTTTTATTTATTGTTATCGAATCGTTGCTAGTGATCGGGTAAGCTATAATCCCCAAACAATCATTGAATTCCATGGATATATTAAGCTTAATCACAAGTTAGTATTGGTCTACCCATGGTCATCTTAATAGATAATAGCTATTTTAAGTTTGGGTGTTGATTTCGGCATAGTAATATTGATTATGATATCGTATTATTGTTTCTAACACCCTCCTATTGATTTCCTAGCTCAAGGAATTGATAAAAAGCATACATTGGCTTGAACTAAAGCTAGGAACCAGGGGATTTCTATCCGAGAGCCTTTAAATCTTTGAAATATCAAGGTGAGTGTAGTCGGAGTCTCAGGATTAGGCTAGGTGTCTTTCCCGACTTCATCGTTAATAGAATTGTCATTGTTAACTTTGTTGTTAAGGATTATTGCATCAAATCACCTATCGAACATTATGGTAAGTATAGGTAAGCTATCGCAATGAGTATTGAGCATTCTCAATGCCATCGTCATTGTTATTGAACATTGGACATAGCTATTGTTGTTGTCATTGAGTATTGTTTTTATCATTATCATGCCATTGTCATTGAACCATGAAAGTATAGGATATTGACATAGCATCGATATCACATTGATATAGCATTGATGTAGTCATTTTCATTGATCATTGATGTTAACATCGTTATTGTTATCGAAACATTGTAAATGAAGCATCGACCATTCTTGATGTCATTGAAACCATTGGACATTGCCATTGATATTGATATTGCCATGGAACATAGACACCGGAATATTGTTTATTGGTAAGAACATCGAATATGGCTATTGATATTGAACATGAATTATTGATATTGTCACCGAACCTTGGGTTCGAGGAACATTTGATACAATTGACATGCCATAGAATTCATTAGCTCAGTATACGGGTGGACTACAGTCCTAGGGTTACGTCTTATATTGATTTGGCGTGGCGGAGGGATGTGTTGTTATATTGGTCATATTGGCGAGGCGGAGGGACTAGATCATTCATTGATTTGGAGAGGCGTAGAAATTCGCGTATCCATTATCCGGAATCGATCCAAGGGTTATTGATGAAATATGGATTTATTGTTATTAAACATGATCACTGCTTTTTTACCATGGATCTGTTGCATTGTTATTGAAAACATATGAATTGTAATGCATTTCCATGGCATAGTGTTATTTGAGACTACCTCACTAGGAAAAGTATGTCTAATGCATTGCATTTCATCCATTTTAGGTTAGGAGATTCAACATCGGAGATCGGAGAAGTTGTTGTGTTGTACAAGTCACAAGCAAGTCAAAGTAATGTATATCGTATCTATGAACTCCTAGTAGGGTGGAAAAGTACATAGAAGAGTCATACAAGGTCCTTTTATATGTGTATTTTGTGCTTGTGGTGTAATAGTGCTTAATGCCCTAATGGCCCTTTTGGAATGGCATAAAAGTGACTAAAAATGCAAATTTGGCTCTAAAAGGTGAAAACATAGTAAATGGATTCGGATCAACACGAAATTTGGTAAGCTAGTAGTTTATGTTGTGTAAAACTTACTGGTAAAATTTCATTACATTTGGACCTTGGTTGATAGGTTAAATTGAATAAAGACCAGCAAAAATCTGTCATTACAGGGCATGGCGTATCGGTACGGTTGATGGCGTACCGATACGACCTTGCATATTTAGTTAGGTCAACAAGGGGTGTATCGATATGGCCTAGTCGTATCGGTATGGATTTTGGTTACTAGAATTTGGGTGAAAATATAGTATCGATACGGGATCAAGGTGTACCCGTACGCGGTCAACCTGTACCGGTACGGCCATCAACCGCATCGATACGAGTCTGTCAAATTGAATATGGAAATTGGGAATTAGTTTAAAGCATACCGATATGGCCATAAGGGTATCGATACGATGGCATTTAATTATGTTAAAAGATAAAGATCACAATTTTGTATTATTTAGGGTATGGTCACTAATTAATGCAAGGCATAATTGAATGGGCAAACGAACTCCGAATAGTATAAAAATTTGTACTCTCGTTGTTTGTATGATGAATTTCATTTTGCTAAGGCTAATTTCAGAAAAGGAACACTAAAATAATGAAATTGCAATTAAGTCCCTAAATCTTGTAAATGTTATGATTTAGTCCTAATTGGATAATCATAGACTCATAATAGATTAATTGAAATCTTATATTACTCATTCTTTTATGTTAGTCTTAATGTCATTACCTTTTGTATGGAATTATCGTATCGGTCACCGCTAGGGTATCACTGTTAGTTCTTTACCAAGCTGAGAAGGGTGTTACATTAATTCTCTGGACCTCACTGCTCAAAGTTGTACCGAAATGCCTTGAAGCCGTATTGATACGCCTGGGTTAGTCTACACTTTGAATGTTCCAAATGTGCACTACCGTACCAAAATAGGTGGACCTGTATCGGTACGGCCTGCAATGTAATGCCAAATTTTATCTAGTTTTTAATTGAATTAACCTATTGCAAGATGTCAAAACACACTGAAATTTTACCAGTATGTTTATTAGGTTACAATCTATCAACATGTCAAATTTTAGGACTATCTGAATCTGTTTACTAGGTTTTCACCTTTTAGTGCCGAATATGCATATTTAGCCATTTTCAACCTAAACCAAAAATCCATTTAGAGACATAGACACATTTACATGCCATGCATAATACACATGTATCAAAAGAGTCACAAATTACTAGTTCAACTACTTTGCCACCATTCTAGGTGTTCATAAAGCAAAACACATTACTTGGGGCTCGTGGTGATTTGTAAACAACGTCAATTCTCCGTTCTCCAACAGTGAAATCCTTAACCTAAAATGTATAGAATGAAATGGATTAGGCATACTTTGCCTAGTGAGGTAGTCACAAGTAAATACTTTATCAATGAAATGCATTCCCAAACATATATTGACAATAGCAATGCAATGAATCAATAGTAACAATGCAATGATCATGTTCAATAGCAATAAGTTCATATTTCAATATTAACCCTTGGATCGATTCAGAATAGTAGATTCGTGAATTCCTACGCCTCACCAAATCAATGAATGGTCTAGTCCCTCTGCCTCACCAATACGACCAACCAAAAAATACATCCTTTTGCCTCGCCAAATCAATATAGGCCATAGCCCAAGGACCGTAATCCACCAGTACAACGAGCTCATAAATTCTATGGCATGCTAATTGTTTCCAAAGTCCTTTCGAATCCAAGGTCCAATAACAATATCAATGATCGGTGTTCGGTAACTATGGCAATATTCAATGTTCTTATTAATGAGCAATGAGTCAATATCAATATTCAGTAACAATGCCAATGGCTATGACAATGTCCAATGATTTCAATGACAATAGAAATGATCTATGTTTCACTTACAATGTTTCGATAACAACAACATTGTCAATATCAATGTTCAATGACAAAGAAGATAACAATGGCAATAGCTATGCTCTATGTCCAATGTTCAATGCTTTCATATTTCGATGACAATAACAATGGCGAAATCGATAACGATGCTGGGTAGCAATGGCTATAATAATATCAATGATCGATATTCAATGCAATAACTTACCTTATCTTACCAATGGAATCCACTAAGTGATTCAATGCAATATTCCTTGACAAAAATGTTACCATGCTATAATCGATGACAGTGAGATCGGGAAAGGTACCTAGCCTAATCCCAAGACTCCGACTACACTCACCTCAATAATCTGGTGCTCTAACGGTTCTCGAATGACAATTCCTTTATCCCAAGCTTTAGTCGATGATGGTGGATGATCCCTATCCAATTCTTGAGCTAGATTAAACCATATGAATCAGTTAGAATCAATAATACGATATCGAAATTACCCACACTTGAAGATACAACTTCCTCTTGCCGCAATCTACCCACACTTGATGCTACTAAGCTAGTCTAGACCCAATATAACATCAAACTCATGGATCGGTAGAGCCAATAGATTGGCCACAAAAGGAATCCCTTGAACCACTAAGGGATAATTCTTGCATATAGCAGTTATGGTGACAAAATCACCCAAAGGATTTGTTACAAAAATCCTCTGTGCTATAGGTTTATAAAAGAGTGGGTAGAATCAGGATTAATCAATACATATAGAGGATAGGAAAACAATTCAGTAGTACCTGTAATGACATCACGTTCATCTCCTTCTTCCCTACTCCTAACATGATACATTTAGGCAGGTGGCTTTGATTCTTGCTTGTTCGATGCCTTGCCAGAGCCACTAGGTCTCCCTGTAGCTCCCAATGAACCTTTCATTGACCCCTTACCTTGGAAGGACTGAGTAAGGGTTGCATTACTTGCCGGTGTAGTAGTAGACTTGGTTGCATTCAGTGAACAATCACAGATAAAGTGCCCTTGCTCGCCACAAAAGAAAAAAGCTCCAGTCTGTTTACGGCATGGGCCTGCTGGATGCATGTTCTGAAAGTAGTTATAAACAAGATATGATGAACTCTGATTCGAGCCTCCAGTGCTCTCAACTGAGGCTGCCTTTGTGAAAGATTGATTCACGAAAAATGGCTTCTCGATATTCCCAAAACAAGAAGGCTGTAGATAGACATGTTGTTTAGGGCGTTGATACTTCCCTTTCTCATTCCATCTAGGAGATCGAGAATCATCTCTAACCCTCTTCTCAGATTTGCCCGACCCACTGGTTCTTTGGGCTTTCAACGATGCTTAGTGGCTTTGACTCAGTTCACCAAGTCTTAGAAATCAGCGATGCTCAATGTAGTGAACATCGGGTGAAGTTTATCAATAAGCCCAGGAATAAACATGCGGCACTTCTCTTCGTCTTTCTTGATATATTCAGTACCATATCGACAATACTTGCAAAAATCACGAATGTACTGCTCGACTGATCCCCCACCTTGCTTGAGGTGGAGAAAGATGCTACGTCTCTCTGTGAGGTAGTACTCAGGAACATACTTCTTTCAAAATTCTTGAAGGTATAACTCCCAAGTGACAGCTTCCTCAGGAACGGTAAGAATAGTGCTCTCCCACCACTGAAGTGCGTCGTCATCTAGCAATGCAAGGGCGTACTCTAGCTTATGCTCATCGGAACACTGCAATTGCTTGTTTAGAATTCTCAATGTGTTGTCCAACTAGTACTCGACGATCTCAAGATTATTATCATCTTGACCAGTGAAACTGATGCCCGGAGTGATGCCAGCTTGTCAATATGAGCTTGGGCATATTAGACAACTGGTGGGGTAGGTTGCACTACTGTCTCAGCTCTCATAGATGCCATAAATTGCTTAAACATCCCATCCATTTTTCGGTAGCATTCAGCCTAAGCATCAAGCAATATCGGCTTGACATTTTAGGGTGGAGGATTAGGCAAATTCAGAGGGTCTCCCCTCTCACTTCCTCACTGTGTGTTGAGGAGCCAGTGGCACGCTCCTTTATATGGGCTTGCTAGTCCCAGACTTATCTATAACTTAAAGAGATCGGATTAGTCAACAACTTACAATATACACAATATACAACTCCTAGGTGGAAAAGTAACACAATAACAATACAATAGGCTTCAGTTTACTCCTAGATTCGACTAAACTTTAGCTGGTACCAATAAATGTAACACCCCTTCCCGTCCTAGTCTCAAACCAAGTCAAAGCGTGCTACCGGTGAGTGATACAAAGATTCAGTGTGGTAATTTTTAGTTATCAATTGTCATTTAGTCAATGTAATGCTTTTTAAACCTTATTAAACAAGAACATTAGGCCAATTTATCCATTAGGAAACAATAATTAAGCAATTAGGGTTAATTCTTAACTATTGCAAATTTTAGGGACTAAACTATAAATCTAGTAATTTAGAGGTCCTTTAGTACAATTAATTGCACCATAATGTAATTCCATACAATAACAGTGAGTCCATAAATTTTCATATTAATCCGATGTTATTTACCCATCCAATTAGACTTGCCAAGATTCAGTGGTTGTCCTATTAACAATGCAAAACTATGTTCAGCAGCCCCTAACCGATTTAACAGACACCGTACCGAAACGCAATGATGCCATATAAGTACGGATATGCATGGATTTAAACTCCAGATGAAACTTTCCAACTTTGTTTTGATACGGTCGAGGACTGTATTGATACGACATGCAAGGATGATAGCCCAATTCCAAGAAACTCAAGAACTCGTATCGATACAGCTTGATCAGTATCAGTACGAGTTGACTAATGTTGACTTTGACCAAGACTCGTATCGGTACACCATGTACCCATACCGATGCCATTAATTCTCTAAACCTCACTACCCAAAGTCTTACCGAAAAGCCTTGAAGCCGTATCGATACGTCTGGCTTAGCCTATACTTTGAATGTTTCAAGTATGCACTACCGTACCAAAATAGATGGACCCGTATCGGTACGGCCTACATTGTAATTCCAAATTTTATCTAGTTTTTAATCGAATTAACCTATTGAATGATGTCCAAATGAAATGAAATTTTACCAGCATGTTTATTAAGTTATAATTTATCAACGTGTCAAATTTTAGGGCTATCTGAATCTGTTTACTAGGGTTTAACCTTGTACTTCCAAATATGCATATTTAGCCATTTTTAAGCTAAACCAAAATGCCATTTAGAGCCTTAGACACTTTTACATGCCATGCATAATACACAAATATCAAAAGAGTCACAAATGACTAGTTCAACTACTTTTCCACCATTCTAAGAGTTCATAAGGCAAACCACATTACTTGGGGCTTGTGGTGACTTGTCAACAATGTCGATTCTCTGATCTGCAACTGTGAAATCCTTAACCTAAAATGTATGGAATGAAATGCATTATGCATACTTTGCCTAGTGAGGTAGTGTAATATCCCCAAACTAGGCCTAGTAGAACGTTACCATTATTGATTCTTAAGGAGTAAATTGATCTTGTAAAAGGTAGTTAATTGGACTAGGACTGAATTAGACAAGTTGAGATTGTGATGCTTGATTGGATAAATGCCAACTTGATTAATAACTAAAAGTTTGTAATTGCATGTTATGAATGCCTAAACTCTAGGGACATATACACTTGTCACCTAATTTCTTTCTAGGTGGAGAGGAGTAAGAGGATGATCGAATATGTGTATACTTGGGAGAAAATCATTCCCCCCTTGGTGTCTACCGATTCTAAAAGAGAAAGAGAGAAATGGAGAAAACTCCATGGAAATCGATCAAGCTAAGAAATTTAGAAATGGTTGTTGGTGCCTCAAATTGGCTTATATCACATTAAGTTCATGATAGGAGGCATCATTTTCTTCTTTATCTCTAAATGAGCTTAAGGTTGTGGGTAAGGATCCTTTTCGTTCCCTTTAATCCAATGTTATGTTGAGTTTGTAGTTTAAATCTCTTCATACTATATGAAAATAGGTTTGATGGAAAAACAAATTCATGTTAATAACTTCTTGAAATTATTTGAATGGCTAGTTCATGATAGGGAACGTTTTATATCAAATTCTAGATACAAGCATTAAGCTAAACTATGTATTAAACTTGTAAAGCTATGTATGTCATCTTCTTTGAATTTCGATTCTATGTTATAGTGATGATCTTTGCCATTTGAATGTTATATATGATTAAGCTGCCATGTTATGTAAATTCACACATAATTAAGATGATAATCTAGTTTGACTATTGAATTAATGGTTTAATAGAATTGGTACATGTGTATAGATGTTAATAAGTAAAAGTAAAAAATTGTTTATTATCAATATAAGCCACTAGGGACTGTTTCGAATGATTAGAGATAGCATGGATTGTTTTAATTATTTGTAGCTATCATGAACTGACTTATATACACATGAATGTATATCTATGATCTGGCGGCTATTTTTGAGATAATTCAGGACTGTTTTGAATAATTAAGGGTTATTTTTAAGTTTAAAATGTACACATACGTAGTCTAGACTATTTGTATATATACGTATAGGTATAGTGGACTTTTTGTTGTATAAAAAGATGCAAACATGTATTATGGACTGATTTGCAGGTATAAGAGAGTTTTAAGGACTTATTTAATCACATGATTATTGCTTAAGATTGTTTTGAAAATGAAAAAGGAAAAAATATGAAAATAGGGCTGATTTCGTTTCTGTACTTGGGAACATGAATAAATGTTACTCATAACCAATTGCTATGTGCTTTCAGCTAAGTATCGCTTCGACCTATACGGTCAAACACAGACCAATGTTACTCATAACCAATTATGATCTAAGGCAAATCTTTTAAAGACATGAAATATTTATAATCAAATAAAGAATTCAATAGAATTATGAACAAGTTATGTAAACATTGAGCTCTTGGTGAGCATGTGAATATTGAGCTCTTGGTGAGCATGTGAATATTGAGCTCTTCGTGAGCATGTGAATATTAAGCTCTTGATGAGCATGTGAATAATGAGGTCTTGGTGAGCATATAAGTATTGAGCTCTTGGTGACCATAGGAAGAGTTAAAAGCTAAATTCCTAAAAGTTTATGAATGAATCATGAAAGCTTAAAGTACATAATTAAGTCTTAACTAGCAAGTTATGACTATGCTAACTAAGGATGTAAGTTAAATCTTGTGTACTTACATAATTGTTTTGTTTGGATAGCATTTAAAGATCTTGAATGATATTAATTTTTGTTACTTTAACATCACTACCTCTCTTAGGCTATATAAGCCTAATGCATTCATTTCATGCACTTTTGTAGGCTAAATATTCAATCAAGAATTCTTCACTGATTGGAGTTACAAGTCACTTTTGCAATAAATTTATGTGTTTAAGTGTATGTTAATACTCCTAGGATGGTGGCACTATGAGTCATGTTTATGTATAAAGCTAACATCATCTTGGGTTGTAAAAAAGAGGAATAATCCATGTTTGTAAATATTCAATCTTGTGCCTTGATTATGTTTGGTTGATTTCATGGATGATTTTAGGTCAATGGTTGCTTGAAATGGGTGCCTAAATTCTAAGACAATGTCTTGTTCGATTGTTAATTGGATTGCTTAGTATGTAAGTTGTATTTGAAGTTGGCATGATTAATCGATATTTGAATAACAATCATGGATGGACTATGTTAAAAGTACTCTTCTTAGGTTCATAACCTTTCTAGCAACCTTAATTGAATGGATATATGATTAGCCAAGCTGGTGAAAAATTCTAATTAATTTATTTGTGTTTGATTAACTACTTAAACTTCTTGAAGGCTTAATCCATGTTCGACTGATTATTGGTAATCCTAGAGAGTCTTGATTGCTTGGTTGAATTGTTTAAATGAGCTGAATACTTTTTCCTTTGCTTGCTTCGAACGGTTGATTGCTATGAGTAGGAATATTTAAAGTTGATTATTAAAGCTTAGCTGATAATTACTCGAGAATGAAATTAAATCCTTGTCTAGATAAATTAGTCGTTTGTATTTCTAAACATGATTAATCATGTTCTAACTTTAAGTTGTAAACCAAGGTTGTCTTGAAGATCTTAATACTTATATCAAAATAAAATGGTGTATTATCTAAAGGTATAATGGGTTTCATATTGATTTATGGGTTGTTTTAAACGCCATTGGTTATGTTTGAATTTCTTATACATGTTGTACAATAACATAAAAGAATAAGGATTGCTTCGATGTATAACTATGTATACATGACTTAAATGTATGGCTTACATAAACATGAGTGAACCCAAATCATCTTAAAAATGTACATAGAAGTTCATGAATTGAGATGGTTTTGCACCTAAACCAAATTGAATTGGAGTGTTATGAAAATGTATGTATATGCCATGAATATGCTTTGATGTGTTAGTCATTTTAAAAGTCAAGTATTTTGTGTTTGCGTATGATATGTAAATTAACTTGTGTGATAAGAAAGTTTAATTGGATTCGCTACTTGAGGGAAACCGTATGACCATGAGTATGACTGTTAATTGTTTTGAATGCTTGTGTACTTCTTTAATAAGAAATAGACAATTCAGGAGCGAAATGATAATAATAAAAATGTAACCTTTTTATGTAAACATGGAATCGAAGCGTTTAGTTTCTCGTTTTAACTTAGTTTAATTAAGTTATAACTTGTGCAACAAGCTAGAGTTCTTTTGGGATTATTGAATGCTGCTTTAGCTAACAAATGAATGATGAAATTTTTTGTTAGCTTGCTTGTTTAGCAAGAAAAGTTTCAATGTGTTTGAAGTGCCCTTTTGGTTTTTCCTTAAAGTGACATCTTAAACTCCGGTTTTCTTGTAAGCCGGATTGAGGATGTTACAATTTGGTATTAGAGCATGGTTTAGTCGATCCTCAGACTAAACACGGACTCACCGTGTTTTCTTAAGTCATTGTGCCACCTAGGAGTTCAAATTTTTGTTCTATATTAGTGGTTAGCAACCAATACAGATTGGTTACTTTGTTTGTAAATTCAGAATATGGAAAAATATTATGAATTGATAAAACGAAGTTGTCGTTGTTAGATAAATTCGAGGACGAATTTATTTTAAGAGGGGGATAATTGTAATATCCCAAAACTTTGCATAGTAGAATGTTACCATATTGATTCTTAAGGATTAATTTGATCTTCTAAATGGTTGTTAATTGGACTAGGACCGAATTGGGCAAGTTGAGAATTGAGATGCTTGATTGGATAAGGACCAACTTGATTAATAACTAAAAGTTTGTAATTGCGTGTTATGAATGCCTAAACTCTAGGGATATAAACACTTGTCACCTAATTTAATGCTAGGTGGATGGGAGTAAGAGGATGATCGGCCATGTGTATGCTTGGGAGAAGATCATTTTCCCCTAGGTGTTTACCGATTGTAAAAGATAAATGGAGAAATGGAGAAAACTCCATGGAAATCGGTCAAGCTAAGGAATTTAGAAATGGTTGTTGGTGTCTCAAATTGGCTTATCTCACATTAAGTTCATGATAAGAGGCACCATCTTCTTCTTTCTCTCTAAATGAGCCAAGAGATTAGAGAGAGAAGTAGAGAGCTTACAAATTGCGCCACAATGATCCATCTCTTGAGACATGAATCAGATAGCTTAAGGTTGTGGGTAAGGATCCTTTTCCTTCCCTTTAATTCAATGTTATGTTGAGTTTGTAGTTTAAATCTATTCATACTATATGAAAATAGGTTTGATGGAAAAACAAATTCATGTTAAGAACTTATTGAAATTATTTGATTGGCTAATTCGGGCTAGGAACGTTTTAGATCAAATTCTAGATACATGCATTAAGCTAAACTATGTATGAAACTTGTAAAGCTATATATGTTATCTTCATTGAATTTTGATTATGTGTTATAGTGATGATCTTGGCCATTTGAATGTTATATATGATTAATTTGCCATGTTATGTAAATTCACACATAATTAAGATGATAATCTAGCTTGACTATTGAATTAATGGTTTAATTGAATTGGTACATGTGTATAGATGTTAATAAGTAAAAATACAAAACTGTTTTGTATCAATGTAATTCACTAGGGACTGTTTTGAATGATTGGCGATAACATGGATTGTTTTAATTATTTGTTGTTTATCATGAACTGACTTATATACACATGAATGTATATCTATGATCTGGAGGCTATTTTTGAGATAATTCAGGACTGTTTTGAATAATTAAGGGTTGTTTTTAAGTTTAAAATGTACACATACGTAGTCTAGACTGTTTGTATATATACATAAAGGTATAGTGGACTGATTGATGTATAAAATGATGCAAACATGTATTATGGACTGATTTGTAGGTATGAGAGAGTTTAAGGACTGATTTAATCACATGAGTATTGCTTAAGATTGTTTTGATTATGAAAAAGGAAAAAAATATGAAAACATGGATGATTTGGTTTGTGTACTTGGGAACATGAATAAATGTGGGATTGTTTTATATATATATATGAACATAAGAAAATATATGGGTTGCTTCATTGATGTGTATATGTATACATGAACTAATATGATTACTCACATGAAAGAATGTGAAACTAGGGCTGTTCGATTATATTTGAACACATATATGGACTGTTTTGACATGGAATCATGTAGGAATGCTTAGGCTGTCGAGATTCGAATTGAAACATAAATATATGTAGTTCACCTTGTTTTGGAAATGCGTGTATTTGATGGATTGTTCTAGTTAAGTAATCATGTATACATGTTTAACTTGGGCAGATTTTAATTAATATAAAAAATGTTTGGTTTGTTAGGCTTGTATATATATACGCTCAGCTTTTGAAATTTGTTTGGAATGGATTTAAAAGTGAGCTGAGCTGTTTAGAACATGAATGAAAGTGTTGTATGTGTTATGAGCTGATTTATACATGGATAATAGAATATCTAGGTATTAAGGACTGCTTTGTAAATTGATTGGATTAAATCAGTACTAATAGCTTGTTATTATGTTTGAGGTATATGATTTGGTATGAAAAGAATTGGTTGAAGCTAGGAGTAATTATGGAATTAAGGTATTCCATAACATTGGAATAACATGTGAGTGCAGTTGTGTGGTCTCGAGTGACATGGTGTCACACCATGTCTTGTTATAGTATTACATTTTGAATCTAAATTGTATAAACATTTTCATATGGCTCAAGTAGAGCACCATGTGATGTTGCATTCATGGCATGGCATACATGATAAGTATTTGGCTATGTTTTACATCATATGCATTTTTATGCCTTGCTATATTATGCTTGTGATGGCTGATTTTCTATATATATTATATCATATTGGAAGCTAACTACTGAATGCTAATGTTAAGGAACTAAAGGAAGAATGACATGCCCTAACTCAACAATGTACTAATCAATAAGCTTAAAGACACAAAAGCTCAAAAGTGATATAAGACATTGAATTAATAACAAGCAATGTTACTTGTGCAATAAGATACTTCCCTAATTTTAAAAATGAGATAAGACATTTAAGTTGCCTTTTCAAAAGAAGTCCTTGGATACATTGGTGATCCTTGGTATATTGGGACTACGATCCATGAGCTACGGCTCGGCGGACGCCCCATTGATATGTGATATGTTATTGGCGATAGTAGGAGGTAACAGGGGAGTTGTACGGAGATTGGCGACAGTTTGGTTGGATAGATGTGAAGTTAGGATTGATATGTTTCAATATTAGCCATTGCTATGTGCTTTGAGCTAAGTATCGCTTGGACCTATACGGTTAAACATGGACCAATGTTACTCATAACCAATTGTGATCCAAAGCAAACCTTTTAAAGACATGAAATGTTTATAATCAAATAAAGAATTCAAGAGAATTATGAACAAGTTATGTGAATATTGAGCTCTTGGTGAGCATGTGAATATTGAGCTCTTGGTGAGAATGTGAATATTAAGCTCTTGGTGAGAATGTGAATATTAATCTCTTGATGAGCATGTGAATAATGAGCTCTTGGTGACCATATAAGTACTGAGCTCTTGATGAACATAGGAAGAGTTAATATCTAAATTCCTTAAAGTTTATGAATGAATCATGAAAGGTTAAAGTACATAATTGAATCCTAACTAACAAGTTATGACAAAGCTAACTAAGGATGTAAGTTAGCTTTAACATCAGTACCTCACTTAGGCTATATAAGCCTAATGCATTCATTTCATGCACTTTTGAAGGCTAAATATTCGATCAAGAATCATTCATGGATTGGAGTTACAAGTCACTTTTGCAATAGATTTATGTATCTAAGTGTATGTTAATACTCCTAGGATGGTGGCACTAGGAGTCATGTTTATGTATAAAGCTAGCATCATATTGGGTTGTAAAAATGAGGAATAATCCACGTTTGTAAATATTCGATCTTGTGCCTTTGTTATGTTTGGTTGATTTCATAGATGGTTTTAGGTCGATGGTTGCTTGAAATGGGTGCCTAAATTCTAATACAATGTCTTGTTCGATTGTTAATTGGCTTGCTTGGTATGTAAGTTGTATTTGAAGTTGGCATGATTAATCGATATTTGAATAATAATCATGGATGGACTATGTTAAAAGTACTCTTCTTAGGTTCATAGCCTCTCTAGTAACCTTAATTGAATAGATATATGATTACGCAAGCTGGTGATTAATTCATTTCTGTTTTATTAACTACTTAAACTTCATAAAGGCTTAATCCACGTATGACTTATTATTGGAAATCCTAGAGAGTCTTGATTGCTTGGTTGAATTGCTTAAATAAGCTGAATCCTTTTTTCCTTTGCTTTCTTCGAATGGCTGATTGCTATGAGCAGGAATATTTAAAGTTGATTAATAAAGCTTAGCTGATAATTACTCGAGAATGAAATTAAATAATTGTCTAGATAAATTAATCGTTTGTATTTCTAAACATGATTAATCATGTTCCAACTTTATGTTGTAAACCAAGGTTGTCTTGAAGATCTTAATACTTATATCAAAAGAAAATGGTGTAATTATCTATAGGTATAATGGGTTTCATATTGATTTATGGGCTGTTTTAAACGCCATTGGTTATGTCTGAATTGCTTATACATGTTGTGTAATAACATAAAAGAATAAGGATTGCTTCGATGTATAACTATGTATACATGAATTAAATGTACGGCTTACATAAACATGAGTGAACCTAAACTACAAACTCAACATAACATTGGATTAAAGGGAAGGAAAAGGATCCTTACCCACAACCTTAAGCTATCTGATTCATGTCTTAAGAGATAGATCGTTGTGGCACAATTTGTAAGCTCTCTACTTCTCTCTCTAATCTCTCGGCTCATTTAGAGAGAAAGAAGAATACGATGCCTCTTATCATGAACTTAATGTGAGATAAGCCAATTTGAGGCACCAACAACCATTTCTAAATTTCTTAGCTTGACCGATTTCCATGGAGTTTTCTCCCAAGCATACACATGGACGATCATCCTCTTACTCCTCGCCACCTAGCATGAAATTAGGTGACAAGTGTATATGTTCCTAGAGTTTAGGCATTCATAACATGCAATTACAAACTTTTAGTTATTAATCAATTTGGTCCTTATCCAATCAAGCATCTCAATTCTCAACTTGTCCAATTCGGTCCTAGTCCAATTAACTACCTTTTAGAAGATCAAATTACTCATTAAGAATAAATAATGGTAACATTATACTAGGCATATTTGGGGATATTACAATTCTCCTCCTCCTAAAAGAAATTCGTCCTTGAATTTCTCTAACAAAGACAACTTCGTATTATCAATTCAGAATATTTTCCCATATTCTGAATTTTCAAACAAAGTAACCAATCTGTAATGGTTCCTAACCACTAATATAGAACAAAAATTTAATGACTTAAGAAAATGCAGTGAGTCCATGTTTAGTCCGATAAAAAACTAAACCATGCTCTAATACCAAATTGTAACATCCTTAATCCGGTTTACAAGAAACACAGAGTTTAAGATGTCACTTTAATGAAAAACCAAAAGGGCACTTCAAACACATTGAAACTTTTATTGCTAAACAAGCAAGCGAACAAAAATTTTCATAACTCATCTGTTAGCTAAAACAACATTGAATGATCCCAAAAGAACTCTAACTTGTTGCACATGTTAGAACTTAATTAAACTAAGTTAAAACGAGAACCTAAACACTTCGATTCCATGTTTACATAAAAAGGTTACATTTTTATTATTACCATTTCGCTCCAGAGCTGTCAATTTCTTATTAAAGAAGTGCACAAGCATTCAAACCAATTAACAATCATACTCATGGGCATACGGTTTCCCTCAAGGAGCGAATCCAATTAAACTTTCTTATCACACAAGTTAATTTACATATCATACACAAACACAAAATACTTGACTTTTAAAATGACTAACACATCAAAGCATATTCATGGAATATACACACATTTTCATAGCACTCCAATTCAATTTGGTTTAGGTGCAAAACCATCTCAATTCATGAACTTCCATGTACATTTGGACTAAAGGGAATATTTACATATCATACACAATCATGTATAACTATGTATACATGAATCCTTTTTCCTTTGCTTAATTCGAATGGCTGATTGCTATGAGTAGGAATATTTAAAGTTGATTAATAAAGCTTAGATGATAATTACTCGAGAATGAAATTAAATCCTTGTCTAGATGAATTAATCGTTTGTATTTATAAACACGATTAATCATGTTCTAACTTTAATTTGTAAACCAAGATTGTCTTGAAAATCTTAATACTTATATCAAAAGAAAATGGTGTAATTATCTAAAGGTATAATGGGTTTCATATTGATTAATGAGTAGTTTTAAACGTCATTGGTTATGTTTGAATTGCTTATACATGTTGTGTAATAACACAAAAGAATAAGGATTGCTTCGATATATAACTATGTATACATGACTTAAATGTACGGCTTACATAAACATGAGTGAACCCGAATCGTCTTAAAAATGTACATGGAAGTTCATGAATTGAGATGGTTTTGCACCTAAACCAAATTGAATTGGAGTGCTATGAAAATGTATGAATATGTTTTTGTGGATGATCTGTAAATTAACTTGTGTGATAAGAAAGTTTAATTGGATTCGCTGCTTGAGGGCAACCGTATGCCCATGAGTATGATTGTTAATTGGTTTAAATGCTTGTGTACTTCTTTAATAAGAAATTGATAATTAAGGAGCGCAATGATAATAATAAAAATAATGATGCTCAAACCACAGTTAATTTTCTCAAGGATTTTATTTTTTTCTAGATTTGGCACACCACGAGCAATAATAAGCGATAAAGGGAACCACTTTATCAATCGAGTAATTCACGCACTTATGAAGAAGTTTGGCGTAACTCAGCGCATTGCAACGTCTTACCATCCTCAAAATAACGGGCAAGCAGAGGTTTTGAACCGTGAAATCAAATCGATACTTGAGAAAATCATCAAACCAGATCGAAAAGACTGGAGCGTCAAATTAATTGATGCATTATAGGCATACCGAACCGCGTACAAAAGCCCTATTGGAATGTCTCCATATCATCTTGTTTTCGGTAAACCGTGTCATTTGCTGGTTGAGTTGGAACACCGCACGCATTGGGCAGTTCAGCAGTGTAACATTTAAATGGATGCAGTTGGCGAAGCACATAAATTGCACATCGAGGAGCTTGAGTAAATCCGCAAGAATGCTTATGATAGTACACGAATATTTAAAGAAAAACATAAGGATTTTCATGATCGTAACATTTCTTATAAATCTTTTACTGACGGTCAAAAAGTCTTGCTATTTAATTCCAAACTTAAACTTTTCTCAGGTAAATTGCGATCTAAGTGGCTCAGACTATTTACGGTTGTTCAAGTTTTTCCCCATGGTGCGGCCGAAATCAAAGATGATTCGGGAGCTCAGTTTAAAGTTAACGGCCAGCGACTATAGCCGTATTACGAAAATAACCCGATCGGTTTAATCGATGAAATAAGTTTGGAGGAACTTGAAGTCTGACCCAGGTCGTCGAGCTAACGACGTTAAAAATAGTGCTTATTGGAGGCCGCCCATTGGTTATTTTCTTTGTTATTCCATTTTAGTTAGTTTTATTATTGTTTACGTTCTTTAATTATTATACTATTTGTTTTATTTTAGGTACAAAGAAATTCCATGGATTAAATACATCCGGCGGATCTAACTCTGATATATTCGAGAAAGAGTTACACGGAGGGGAACATGTTCAGCATTAAATCGGCAGGCAAAAATGATGTTTTTATTTGTTTCCTCTATGGACCCCGCATACTTTTAACTAAACCTACACCCAAATTATTCAAGTGACAAAGAAAACAAGAGAAGAAAAGATTTTATTAAAATTTTTACCTGCACAGCACACCACCCAATCCTTTCAAATTTCAATTTTTAAATTTTCCTATCCCTATCACCATCTGTGCCCAACCCTATCTCCTTTCTTAATTTTAATGGGCCCTACATTTGATAACTTATCACATCCATCATATCCCAACTTTTCTTTTTAATTTAAAAATCACCTGGTCATCTTTTATTTTTATTATTACTCACGTGCATCTAAAAAGAGAGAAACAAATCCCTAGTCTTGTAACCCCGTCGTCAAACTATCCCCACTTCGACTACCCTTTCTCCCACGTCATTCTTTCTTCTCCGATTAGCCATGGTTCAAACAAGAGAACAAGCCCGCCGTCTCCCTCAGACCCACAAGCCAGTCGTTCTTGGCGGTCGTCGGCGATTTGCGCCGCCGCAGTTTGTGCCCATGCCCAACGATTCCGACTCACTTCCTGCACCTCCACTGCCTCCCCCCATGTCACAACAGAGGACGACAGCAGCAGGCGGCCGTAACTTAGCCGCACGAACTGGAACTGGCACCCATTCCCTCTACTAGCCGATCTGCTCGGTCGATGGACAGTAATGACGCTGTCGGTTCCTCTCGTATTCAACTCCCACGTATTTAGCCGGTGCCATCATCCCCATCTTTTCACTCCATGCCGACCGCCACCTCCTCCCAATCCATGTCCGACGCCACTTAGAGTTTCAGTCACAAAGGAGCCACCATTCGTGGATGACGGTGACGCCATCCTTCCACTCAGTTGCGGACGCTGCCCCTTCATTGTCGATGCCCTCAGTAGCAACCTACCAAGGGGACGAGGTAAACTCTACTCCTATTTTCGTTCCATCGTTACTAATTTTCCATCCGATTTATGGTTACGTAGGAAATTTTGACTCTGGTTTTCACATGGGAGCGGATCAGCCGAATGTTGAGAATGATCAGCACGCGTTACCTCATTCGACCAATGAACGTCCAGAATCACCACCGCTCGTAGCATGTTTGGGGGACAGTGCCATTCCGAATGAACAACCTAATCGGGAAGAGCGTTCAGAACGCTATCGACGTGGCCGTAGGTATTCAGTTCTGATCGAGGAGGTTTTACATGGCTATTTGGAGTTTGATGGCAACGACTTGGAGCGATTTAATCGCATTCGACACCATCATTTTCAAATCTGTAAGTATATTCCTCCCTAAACTTTGGAAAGTTTACACCAGGGAGAATCTGTTATGCAATTTTTTAATGTAATAGGGTGGACAACTTATCCTGGATTTGTTGTAACACGTATTATGAACTAGTCTTTGAATTTTATTGTACATTCTTATTTCATAAAAAACATGTTATTTCTATACATTCTCCTGATGTTATATCCTTTTGCCAGCTTGGTTAGCATTTTAGAATGTCAATTACCGAATTTAATTTTTATCTGGGATTCGTGATAAACATCACGGATCCTGGGTATTTGACCTCTCTACTTGAAATTCTGCAGTACTTTGACAATGATGTTCTATGAAACTCTCATTGGCTTGGCGGGTTCCAAATACGATCCTCGTTAGACAAAGGGATGGGCTATTCATAGTCCGGCACTCTGCTACATACATCGCTTCCTTGTGTACAACTATTCTTGCCGTAATGACACTTCTTCCACTTTGAGCAAGGTCGAACTTTTCTTTTTATGGTGTATGCAAGTCGGCATGAAGGTATATCTAGGCTTTTGGTTTGCCCATGGCTTTGAGCGTGTTACGTGAACCAAATGCCCACTTTTTCTTGGTACTTATATCACACATCTTGCATCTCGACTTTTCCCTTTGACATTTGATCCCTCACAGTTTACTTATACTTTTTCCATGCATGCTTTGGATGCAAGGTGCTTGGATACAATGGGTCTTCTAGCCGACACACCCGACGCGCCATATATTGTTCCTCCGGGCACTAATACAACTCGTAACGAGCGTGTTTTCCTTCAGAGGCATGTTCCTCGACCAGCACGAGAAAACAATCCACATCTGGATGTTAACGAGCGTCTGAACTCCATCGAAACTAATATTGCTGAAATCCTCTCCTTCCTTCGTCCGGGCACGTCTCGTCAAGGATGTGGCCGTAGGCGTGGCCACAATTAGCTCATGGAGTATTCTATTCCCTCTCTTGCAATTTATTTTCCATAATGGGACATTATGATTAAGTGAGGGGGTGGAATTAGAAATCAAATTGACTCTCACTTATGATTTGCGATTGAAATTGAGTTGTTTCTTGATTAGAATTGTTGATGAAATTGGTTGCTAGTCTCTTGTTTGATTAATTTCTTTGCATCTCTTTGTGAATTCAATATTGTTCTTGTTGAATTTAGGATGCACGATAGCATGGCATGACTAATTTATGTAAAATTTTCTTGGTCATTTCATGAATTTGTTGATTGAATTGTATGCAAGACTTAGTTCAATAGTCCTTTCGTGTATCTCGATTGATAGTGCAAAATTTATGTAAATTTTTATTCTTGCTCTTTGTTTTAATTGAGAGTGCCAAACTAATTGATTGCATTCTAGAACTTGTATCTCGATGCTTGTTGAGACTACACATTTTGATTATGATGCTTTAATGTGATGAGGCATTAGGATGAAACCAATTTCTCTTCCCGAAAAAAATAGCCTACCTTTTTTATTTATTTTCCACTTAGTGAACCATTTTTAGCCTTTAATCCTTTTCTTTGTTTACCACATCGTTAAACCGAGCCTATTGTTTTCCTTTCAATTATTTTGTCACCCTTTTTCTGGACAAGTTGAGGTTATTCCGAAATGAAAAAAATGAAAAAAAATCATCAGTGCAGAAAAATAGAAAAATGTAGAAAAATAAATTAGTGCAGTTTGGTTCGAACCATGTAGAAAAATACAGTACATAAAAAATAGAAGTGTGAAGTGCAATTCGACTATACTGTTCGAACAATGAAAAAAACAAAAAACAGAAAAAAGGTTTGCTTCGTTAAAAAAGAGAGAAAAAAGAAAAAGAAACAGTTTGAATGAAAAAAATGAATAAACGATGATTGTTTGATTTCTTGTTTCCTCTCTTCTCTTTGAATAAATTCTTTGGAATAACTTTACTTGTCTTGACTTTTTAAACCCCATTTTTCGGCCTTTCATCATACCCGAACCTTATCCCCGTTACAACCCATTTTAAAGTCCTCTTGATTTTTGCATCATTCATATTAAGTATTGGAGTTAGATCTAGATACAAGCCTATGGTAATGAGTTGATTAGTTTAGGCTTGAGCGATTCTCTTACCCGAAATACTTAAGCCAAATAAGGGAACCAATGTGAGGAGCTAAGTCTTGTATTCTTTAAAATTGGTAGACGATTGAAATGCCTTGGTTGATTTACACTTAATTGATTATGCCATGATTGATTGATCTTGAATTTCAACATTTACTTGATTTAGTTTACTTTATAAATCTTGGAAATTTTATGAAATTGGATTTGGCAACTTAAGGTTTTTGGCATGATAATTGAGAAATGCTTGAGGACAAACATAGAATAAGTCAGGGGGAATTTGATTAGTGCTTAAATTATGCATTATTCTATCGAAAATTACTCTTTGATTGGTTGTTTTAAGCTGCTAATTTGGGAGTTTTTGTTCATTTTCAATGCAGAACACTAGATTCCTGAAATGTTGCCAAAACTGATAAAATTGTGCAATTTTTTATTTTCTGGACTCATGGCTGGATTAGTGGGCATAAATTTGGGCATAAAAGTCTGACTGGACGCCAGGTCAGCAGCTTCTAGAATATGCCACGTCAGCAGCGATGATAGCTTATCAGCCGCGTTTTAGATGACTTATCAGCCATAATTTAAATTCAAACTTTGGAATTATCTTTTTTAATTAATTGAAATAATTTGGGATTTATCTTTTATCTCTTTAGGGTTATTTTTAGAATACTATAAATACCCCCTTTGGGCAAACTCAAAAACCATCTCTCGTCTCTTGGGTTTTATTTTGTGCTTGTTTTTCTTTTTTAATAGAAGTTTTTACTTTTCTTCTTCATTTTCACTTTTTCAAGTTTTTACTTCTTTTCAAAGATGCTAAGTATGATTTCTATCATACTTAGCTAAGTTTTCCATAGCCAAAGGGTAAAGCAGTGACTCAATTACAACGTGAGGATTGAAAAGCACTTAAACAACTTCGTGTGTCTCTCTCAGTTTTCTAAGATTAATTTCAAAATTAAAATGATATCAAAACCAAAGATTGAGGTTGGTCAGGATGTAGTTTTGGTTAAATGTGTGGTAGGAAGGATCGGCTATTGAAGCATATTCGACTTCTTGGAACACACTCAGCAAAATTGTTTGCTAAGAGGAAACTGAGTCGGCCTTTACTTAAACATTTTTTATCTACAATATTGTTGTTGATTAGATCAATTTCCAAAATCGATATCAAAGATGGCACTTGGGTATTCGATATACAAGGCACAGTCACAAGGATTGATCCTTGTAGGCAAGTAACCAACGTGAATCTCGAAGTGAAAAATTCCTTTTTTCGATGATCCGAGGAAACTGAGTCAAAGCAAGAACCCGAGGCTAATCTTTACCATATTGAATCCACTTCCTACTCTTCTCTACAATCTCTTATTTTTTTACTTAATTCCAAAAATCCCCACCATACTTAAATATTATTCAACTCTCTTGTTGGCTCACCGATTGAACAAACATAAATCAAAAAGTTCTTCTAGTCCCTATGGGATCGACCTTTACTTCTCTTTTACTACGATTGAATTCCTTTATTTATTATTTGAGAAGAAAGAATTATATTGACATGAAATTGACGCGTGTCACAAATGCTAACCTTCAATCATTTCTATTAATTTGTGCTTCTTCTAGTCAACAATGTGTTCTTGATTATGCCTTAATTATGCAATTATTTCCATATTCTTTGCAGGGAAGAGCTCACACGTGGTTTCGTGGACTCCCTGCCGGATCTATCACTTCATGAAATAACCTCGAAACATAGACTGCATTACGCTTTATTCCACCGACAATGAACTCGCGCTTGAGGAATGATATCATAGCTTACTATCAGTTGGATGATAAAACTCTCCATTCTAAATGGGAGAGATACAAGTCGTTGTTGCGACGATGTCCCAACCATGGTATTCAACAAGAAAATCAAATTGAGATATTCTACAATGGGTTGAATCCGTCCCTAAGATATCTTGTCGACAGATCATCTAATGGGCCTTTGCTCGATTGCACTTACACTGTTGTTGAAGTGTTGGACAACTTGCACAAAATGATTCTCAATATCCTATATCGAGAGCTGCTTCATGCAAGGTTGCAATAGGAGTTTTTGAGCTAGATGATATTTCTTCTCTAAAAGCTCATATTTCTTTTTTAGAGAACAAAATCAAGAATATAGAGGGAAGAAGTCAAGTTTCTCGTATTTAGCTAGCTCAACAAGCTACTACTCATGTGTTATCTTGTGTGATTTGTGGTGAGAATCGTAGCTTTAAATATTGCCCACATAATGCAAAAAATGCGAGCTATGCAAGCAATATGAGGGGCAATACCATGGGTACTTCTTAAAACACAACTAATAGGCAATCTTAGGGTAACACTAATTCTGGACAAAATTCAGGAGTATTCCACTCTGGGAATAATTCTTTTCAAGGAACCTCTATTGTGTGCCAAGTGAATTTTAGTTATCTACAACATCAGTATACACCATAAGCTTTCTTGCAGCCACAACAGAACAAGGTGCACCCACAATATTCTTCTTCATAGAATCAACAATTTTAGTATGGAGAACAATCGCAGTTTGGCACACAATCACAGTATGGAGCACCATCCCAAATACATTCAAAGTCTAGTCATTATGCTCCATCATCTATATCTGATTGTAACACCCTTTGCTCGGACTAGAAGAAAACCAGTTTAAGAAGTGTTACCAAATGAAAAACCAAACAATGAGTAATGCCTTAGCACATTACAGCTAAGCATGTAGTCAAATATCAGGGTAAATTAAATCTTTTTAGACAATTATAAGGTATAGCCTTATCATTTAATTTATGCACAAACAAGATTACATGCATATGCAATGTACTTTAACTATCACCTATAATTTCTTCATTAACTGAGACCTTATTGACATTGGACAGATTACAAACAAGCATATTTCAAAGGATTACTAAGGAATATTGAACAATTTCATAAATAACCTAGCTTAATCCATCAAGCAATTATAAGGGATTCAAAAACCATTCCTAAAGGTGATAGTTACAAATAAAAAGCAAGATCAAAGTCATTTCAAAACTTGCACAAACCATATCCTTTTTGATATTTCTTTGACATGCTATTACCTTGTACAAGTTCATAGACCTTTTTTATCAATTGTTTTATTTAACTAACAACTTAATCATTTGACTACATTATCTTTTTAATATATATATATGTATTAGCCCACATATATGTAGGTCATCAAGGTGGTCTAGAACTTAGATCATAAGTAAACATTTAGTCAACCATACGATCATACTAACCATACAAATCATATAGCAGGCAATCAAAAAATAATTATAGGCCCTTTTAAAAACTTTGAACGCTTATAAGGCTTATAAACATGTAATATCCCACCCCCATACTATAAGGAATTACCAGGCTAAGAGTAGACAGTCTAACTTGTCTCTTGGAATTCAGGTCTAAGAAGATAATGAGCATTCGAAGTATGTGTAGTTAACTACCCAAGAAGTAAACATAAACCAAAGGCTTTACAAACAAGAAGCAATGAACTCAACACAATAAGAATCATGCAATCATATAAACCATTCGAACATATCCATCCTCAAACAAACAAGTGATCATCATGCCAAGCATTTCCAAACTAGTATTGATCAATAAAAATAAATCATTGCTAGCATACAAAGTGGACCTAGTTTGATTAACATGTATTGCTTGTCAACTAAAGAATTATATGCATTAATTTTCGATGGCCATCATCTTCTATAAATAAATGGAACTTGATCTAACATCAATAACATACAAGAATGATCCTTTCTAAGATATTCTACATCTTCGGCTATTAACATATTAAGCAATTTTAACCACATAAATTCTAAGTTAACCAACCATAGACAAGCACACATATATACATTTTCTTCAAAACATAACATACATCAATACTTCAGATACAAACAGATTAAACATGCCCCAAAAATTATAACAAGCCCTTAATCTAGTGCCACCTTCTAGTAGCTATCTAAAAAAATTACAAACATACTTTATGTGCTTCTGGTGACCTTGTTTGACCTCCTGACTTGCTCCACACTCAGTTTATCCTGTGACAGAGCAGGGTTAGCAATAAATTAAATAGTCCCGAGTTTAATTGTAAATAATAGAACAACAAATCAAATTTAGAATAATATTCATATTTGACCGGCATTCCTCAAGATTATCAATCATTTATAAGCTATTTCAAAATTCATATTAAATCTTCAATTACTCTTATCCTTCCACAAACTCAATTTCACTAAATTGAGCAACGTATTTCATAAAAGGCAGTCTCATTATTAGGCAACTCCTTTGAGTTGATTAAATCACACAATCCATTTCTATATCAACAATTCTAGGCAGGCAACCTCAGTTGAATTAACAAATTTCATTTAATAGTTCACATAATGCTATTATCGAACATAGTATTAGACAATGGCCAAAATTCATAGCAATGGACTAACTTAATTATCATATTCAGGGGTATACATGCACCTATTAGGGGACCGTAGTCCAAATTTCCAGGCTGAGCTCAGATTATTTTATTGGCATGCCAATTTTTTTACTAGACCGACCCTAGATACTGTACACCAAGGACCTTATATACTCAACAATCTCATTCATTAAACATTTCAATACACTATCATCTAGGATGCCATAACAAGCATTTACTTTCATAATTTACAAACATGCTTGATTCTATCAAATATATCACATCTTACCTTGGCACTTACCTTACAAGGAATTCAAGCAAGCATACCAAGTAAGGTCGTAAGCCTTTTGAGCATTTCATATTGTTTTAACTATTATAACAAGTAATTTACTTTAATTAAACACAAAATACACTCCTCCAAGTTAATCTTGGTCATGAATTGTAACCCCTTTCGTCCTGTCGTCTTCTTGATCACAATTCTTGTTGTTTATATATAACAAGAATTCACCAATGCATTAGAATCAAGTTCCATCATTCAATTGTCTATAATATACTCACAAGCCTAACCAAGATTCTAGGACAAAATTCTTTAATCTCATCGATGTAACCATAGTCAAATTAAAGCAATTAATACACATTAAAACAGTCCCTCTAGATTCAGATCATTTCAAATATGCCCTTCTTGCAAATAGGGGTTCTTTTATGCCAATTTAGACATCTCTATTACATGTATCCTCTTAAATTGCATATTCCCATTGATTCAAGGCTAGCTAACATTAATTCGATACCAAAGTGGTCCTTGACACTTACACATATCTTCGAGTAGAAGCAAAATAGCCCCTACATTGTCCTACTTAAAACAGGGCATGCTCACATTAAATTAACTACTTACACATTACAAAATCCATGTCAAATTATTCTCTGATCCTAAATGGTTACAAACAATTTAACCAGCTACTTAGCACCATTATAAGGTTCTAATTCTGTTATTTAATCCAAATTTTCCCAAAGCAGATTTGTTAAAACATTTTCGGACAGGGCCTTAATTACCTAGGCTTGAATTTACCAAAATTGAATGACTTTAACCCTTAAGCAAACACTAGTTAACTCTTAGATTTTAAGCATTATCAAACTTCTAAAATAACAATTAATTTGTGGCTAATATATTCAATAATCAAACCATTCTCTCTATCCATATTTTCAGTTCCCATTCCAACTACAAAAAACAACTCAATCAAGCATAGCAACAATCTAACCAAAGTTAACAAGGAATTTACTTACTTCTTTTGATGAACACAAATAATTCAAGCATCCAAACATGTCCGAGACGTCAAGAAGTTCAACTATGGTGACTCTTTCTCACACTCTCTCTCATTCTCTTGTTTCAACCAAGACACAAATGAAGGAGAACAATGTTATTTGTTTGTCTCCCTTCATAGTAATGGAATTCCACATGTCTAATAATCCATTGTGCCTAATCATCAAGCTCTTGATAAGTTTTAAGTTTACCATGCAATTATAGAAATTTGGAATTTCAACATTTTCATCCTTTCGATTCTACTCTCCTAATCACAAGAAGTTCGATCTAGTCCAAAAAAAGCCTTCACTACGTATTTAATTTATACTCTACTTAAGGCATAACATATTAGGGATTTAATTTACGATATGGGATGTTACAAATCCCTCTCCCTTAAGGGAATTCGTCCCCGAATTTACTTGAAAAAAAGATGAGGATATTGTTCTCTCATAGAAGATTCAGAATCCCAAGTTGATCCCTTATTCCCATGACTCATCCACATAACTTTGACTAATGAGATGGTTTTGTTTTGTAGCCTTCTTTCTTCCCGATTAAGAATCTGGATTGATTCTTCATCATAAGATAGATTCAGGTTTAATTCTACTTCTTCTGGCTTGAGGATGTGAGAAGGATCAGACAGAGCATTGAAACATGGAATACATTGTGTATCTTACTAAATTCTTTTGGAAGAGCTAACCGGTAAGCAACAGGACCAACCCTTTCAGTGATTTTGAAAGGTCCAATAAATTGGGGGACTAAGCTTTCCTCTCTTTCCAAATCGGAATACTTTCTTCCAATGAGATACCTTGAGAAACACCTTATCTCCTACCTGATGTTGAATGTCCTTTCTTTTACGGTCAGCATAGGCATTTTGCCGATCAAAAGCTTCCCTTAACCGTCTACAAACAATTTGTACAAATTAATCTATTTCATGAAGCAATTAAGGTCCCAAAGTTTTGTGTTCTCCCAATTCTTACCAGCAAATGAGAGTTTTACTTTTTCTTCCATACAGTGATTCAAAGGCAACCATTTTGATAGAAGAATGGTAATTGTTCTTGTATGAAAATTCAGCCATGGGTAAGGCTTTCTCCCAATTTTTCCAGATATCAATTATACATGCCCGAAGCATGTCCTCCAAGACTTGTAAGGATTTCTAGAATCTATAAGTAAATCTAGAGTCCCGGTCAGAGATTATTGAAGTAGGAATGCCATGAAGTCAAATTATCTCTCAGATATACAGTTCAACTAACTGGTCCAGACTCATACTCATTCGAACAGGGAGGAAGTGCGCGAACAGGGAGGAAGTGCGCTGACTTTGAAAATCTATCTACAATCACCCATATTGCATCATTCTTCTTAGGAGACAATGGTAGACCACTAACAAAATCCATCGTTATTTGTTCCCACTTCCATTGCAGAATTTAAATGGGTTGCAAAAGTCCCGAAGGAACCTGATGCTCGGCTTTCACCTTTTGGCATACAAGACATTTAGGCACAAAGTTGGTTACAGAAGACTTCATTCCGGGCCACCAATAAAGACTCTTTAGGTCCTTATACATCTTCACTGAACTGGGATGTATTGAGAAAGAACTGTTGTGGGCTTCATGCATAATTTCTCTTTTTAATTATCGATCATTAGGAACACGCATCCTATTTTGGAAAAAGAGCAATCCATCCTCTTTTAGAGCAAATTATGATTCAGAATTTTCATCCTGTTTGAGCTTAATTTCGTGTAGTTCATGATCCGATTGTTGTAATATTCAGATTCTTGATAAAGTCTCAAAATGTATTCGAATGGAAGCTAGGGTCCCATTCTTTATAACCATTCAAAAGTGGGCATTGATGGATGATGAAGCTACATTAGTTTACAAGGAAATATTTTACATGAGACATATAAGCCATATTTCGAAGAAGACTATGGGAAGGTTGATTAGATCGAATTCTTACCACGGGAATGTTGTTGACTAAGTGCATCACCACAATACTGGCTTTCCCCGGATGATAACATATGATTAAATCATAGTCTTTAAGGAGTTCAATCCATCTCCTTTGCCTGAGGTTAAGTTCCTTTCGAGTCAAGAAATATTTCAGGCTCTTGTGATTGATGTACAGATAGCATCTTTCTCCGAACAGGTAATGCCGCCAGATTTTTAAAGTAAAAACTACCGCAGCAAGCTTCAAATCATGAGTTGGATAGATTAGTTCATGGGACTTTAATTTTCGGGAAGCATACTCCACTACCTTGTCCCCTTGCATTAGAACACACATAAGCCCAAATGGGATGCATCACTAAACACGGTGTATTATCTTCCTGATTCTGGTTGAGTCAAAACTGGAGCTCGGGTAAGAACTTATTTCAACTGATCAAAGCTCTTTTGTTGTTTTTTAGACCAAACAAACGGTATATCTTTACGGAGGAGCTTAGTCAAAGGTGCGGCTAAAATAGAAAAGCCCTTAACAAATCTTCGGTAGTAACCAGCTAAGCCAAGGAAGCTTTGAACTTCCCCAACGTTCTTCGGGGATCTCCATTCGAGTACAGATTGAATCTTTTTAGGGTCAACTTTGACCCCTTTCGGCTGAAATGACGTGCCCAAGAAATGAGACTTCGGGCAACCAAAATTCAGACTTGTTGAATTTGGCCTAAAGTCTATTTTCTCTAAGGGTTTGAAGAACAATTCTGAGATGTCTTGAATGCCCCTCTTCATCTTTCGGGTAGACTAGAATATCGTCAAGGAAGGTCACTACAAATCTATTCAAGCAGGGTTTAAAGACTCGGTTCATAGGATCCATAAACGCAGTAGGGGCGTTTGCTAGACCTAATGGCATTACTAGGAACTCATAATGGCCATATCGAGTTCTAAGGCAGTTTTGGGAATGTCAGACTCGTTTACTTTCATTTGATAGTACCCCGATCTAAGGTCAATCTTAGAAAATACTGAACCACCCTTCAGTTGATCAAAAAAATCTTCAATTATCGGAAGCGGGTACTTATTCTTAATCATGACTTTATTAAGTTGCCGATAGTCTATGCATAACCTCATTGATCTGTCTTTCTTCTTGACAAAGAGTACCAGGGCTCTCCACGGTGAAGAGCTTGGTCGAATGAACCACTTGTCTTGTAGTTTTTGTAACTGCTTCTAAAGTTCTTTTAGTTCTACAAGAGCCATTCGGAAGGAGTAATAGATATAGGGTTAATTCCCGGTTAAGTCTCTATTTTGAATTCCACTTCTCGGTCTGGTAGCAGTCATAGGAGTTCCTCAGGAAAAACATCGAAAAACTCAAACACAGTAGAAATTGAATTAATATCAGGCTTGGTTTTAATAGTTATGAGTACATTACATAATACAGGATTCAGCCTTTTGGAATTTTGATGGATTAAGGATATTGATTCTTTTCCTAAACCCCGTAGATAAATCTTTCTTTTGTTACATTCTACCCAAGCTCGGTGTCTTCCTAACTAGCCCAAACCCAGGATTAAATCGAGCTCACAGAAGGGCAGTACATAAAGATTAATAGGGAAAGGAATATTTTTAATAAATAAATGACAGTTCCTACAAAGAACATTTAAGGCCACGCATTTTTCTACAGGGTTCGATACTAGGAGTTCTTGAGCAATAATCTCAGAATTTAGATTCAACTTTCAATTAAAGGAAAATGGATAAAAGAATGGGTAGCTCCCGGATCAATTAAAGCATATACAAGACTCTTAATTAGCTCAATAGTACATGCTATAACATCAGGTGCCCCTTCATCCTTACGGCTTCAAATGTGATACATATGAGCAGGGGACCAAGACTCTTGATGAGTGGTGGTAATAGCCTGACCCCGACATCTTCCTGAGTTCCCTGATTGAGCTTGTCTCGACCCTTTTCCCTTAGGATGGGGAGCTTGATTTGAATTCGAGGCCACCTTAACCGGGGGCTTTTCAAAAGGTTGAGGACAATCTCGGACATAGTGATCCATACTTCCATATCGAAAACAAGCATTTGATTGTCTCCTACACTGACCAGAATGGTAGTTTTGACAGATGTTACAATGTTGAGATTGAGGATCCCTACCAGAGTTTCCCAAGCTATTCATGGAGATTGTTGGAGCTGAAGATTTGATTATAGTTTGAGGCTTCGGAATGAAGTTACCCTTTGGTGAAGTAACTTGGTTCGAACAACTCCCTCCTTGGCCTTTCGATTTCTTTGAAGGCCACTAAGGTTTTTTATCACTTCGGGATCTTTTATCTTTATTAGAAAAATTCTCTCTTCTTTTATCAGTCGCTTTCATTCAAGACTAGGTCTTGAAAATCAGTTATTCCGAGGGCTATGAACATCAGGCTCAACTCATCATTCAATCCTTCAATAAACATCCTACATTTGTCCTCCTCCTTCTTGATATATTTAGCTCCATACTTGCAATATTTACATAATTCACTGATGTATTGTTCTACAAGTCTTCCACCTTGCTTGAGATGCAAGAAACGTCTCCTTCTTTCAGCTAGATATTCTTCACTCACATATTTCTTCTGAAATTCCTTAGGAAAATTCCCAAGTGACAGAATTTTCTGGAACAATAAGGATTGTAGTTTCCCAACAGTTTAAAGCTTCGTCAGCAAGGCCACCGCACACTCTAATTTATGAGCATCAGGACATTGGAGTTTTTTGGTTAAGATCCTAACGGTAGTTTCTAGCCAGTATTTTGCTGCTTCTGGGTTTTCTTCAACGGATCCCGCAAAAGCATAGGCTCGATGCTGAGCCAATTTATAGATAGGGGCTTTCGACTGACTTACTAAAGGTTTAAGAGGATCATTTTGTTTCACAGTAGTAATGAACTGATTCAGTCTGTGGAGCCTCAGGCTGTGGTTCTGCAGCCTTTTAAGGATCTACTTGATCCTGATTCAGTCTAACACTCCCCCTTCATTGGAGGAGCCAGTCGGGCTATTTCTATCTCGGGCCAAATGTGTCTCAGACATGTGAAATTAACATTTGAAGGAGATTTAATCAGACAAGGTCATAGGTACATTTATTTAACTCCTAGGTGGCACTTTATACAGTAGATGACAAAACATAAACTGGTTTAGTCCTAGGATCGACTAAACCTTAGCTCTGATTACCAAATTGTAGTATCCCACCCCCGGCCTTTAAGGAATTACCAGGCTAAGAGTAGACAGTCTAACTTGTCTAACAAGTTAGAGTTTGAATTGATTGGAATTCGGGTCTAAGAATATAATGAGCATTCGAAGTATGTGGAGTTAGCTACCCAAGAAGCAAACATAAACCAAAGGCTTTAGAAACAAGAAGCAATGAACTCAACACAATAAGAATCATGCAATCATATAGACCATTGGAACAAACCCATCCTCAAACAAACAAGTGACCATCATGCCAAGCATTTCCAAACTAGTATTGATCAATAAAAAGAAATCATTGCTAGCGTACAAAGTGGACATAGTTTGATTAACTTGTATTGCTTGTCAACTAAAGAATTATATGCATTAATTTTCGATGGTCACCTTCTTCTATAAATAAATCGAACTTGATCTAACATCAATAACATAAAAGCATGATCATTTCTAAGATATTCTACATCTTCGGCTATTAACATATTAAGCAATTTTAACCACATAGAATTCTAAGTTAACCAATCATTCCATCAATAAATCCACATGAAGACCATCTATATCAACCATAGACAAGCACACACACACACACATATATATATATACAAGTTCTTCAAAACATAACATACATCAATACTTCAGATACAAACTGATTAAGCATGCCCCAAAAATTATAACAAGCCCTTAATCTAGTGCAACCTTCTAGGAGCTATGTAACAAAATTACAAACATACTTTATGTGCTTCTGGTGACCTTGTTTTGACCTCCTGACTTGCTCCACACTCAGTTTATCCTGTGATAGAACAGGGTGAGCAATAAATTAAATAGTCTCGGGTTTAATTATAAACAATAGAACAACAAATCAAATTCAGAATAATATTCACATTTGACAGGCAATCCTCAAGATTATCAATCATTTATGAACTCTTTCAAAATTCATATTAAATCTTCAATTACTCTTATCCTTCCACAGACTCAATTTTACTAAATTGAGCAACATATTTCATAAAAGGCAGTTTCATTATTAGGAAACTCCTTTGAGTTGATTAAATCACACAATCCATTTCTATATCAACAATTATAGGCAGGCAACCTTAGTTGAATTAACCAATTTCATTTAATAGTTCACATAATTCTATTATCGAACATAGTATCAGACAATGAACAAAATTCATAGAATTGGACTAACATAATTATCATATTCAGGGGTACACATGTACATATCAAGGGACCATAGTCCAAATTTCCAGGTTGAGCTCAGACTATTTTTTTGCAATGCCACTTTTTTTACTAGACCGACCCTAGATATTGTACACCAAGGACATTATATAATCAATAATCTCATACATTAAACATTTCAATACACTATCATCCAGGATGCCATAACAAGCATTTACTTTCATAATTTACAAACTTGCTTGATTCTATCAAATATATCACATCTTACCTTGGCACTTACCTTACAAGGAATTCAAGCAAGCATATCACGTAAGGCCGTAAGCCTTCTTGAGCATTTCAGATTCTTTTTAACTATTATAACAAGTAATTAACTTTAATTAAACTTAGGATACACTCACAGATTCCCCAGGATGCCATAACAAGTAATCAAGTAAGTCATGCTTAAATGACAAGTAACATACAATTCATGGCTTTCATGTCAAGTAACATACAATTCATGGTTTTCATGTCAAGTAACATTCAATATATAACTTTCAAGACAAGTAACATGTATTATTGGATTGTTATTTCATGTGTTATCAATTAAACAACCCCTTTGTACTTAGTTTGTATAGGTAATCGAGTCTTCAACCAACTGTCGCTACAAGATGCGCCGTAGTGCTGGTCAACCCTCCTACTTTCGCCAAAGACCACATACGTACCCTCCGTCTGTCGCCAAATAGGGGCCTTATCCCTAGCCGTAGTCCACACTGACACAATGACCTCTAGACTGTAAGGCATGCCCTTCTACCTAGTCCAACTAGCTACCAAGGTTGTTCGATTTGAGCCATTTATACAAGTATTTCAAGTTCATGATCATGTCAAGCAAGTTCATTACATACTAGGCCCTTAGGCCAATTGAGCCATAGCTCACATATCATGTAATTCTCATGTTTCATTTCATCAAGTGGGATAACATTATAAACAAGCTTTTAAGTCATTCGATCATATGACATATCACACATTCAAGCACCAATGTTACCGCTTAAACATGCTTAGCAATCGAATTGAACATGTATTCAAGGATGTGATAAAGTTTCATGCATTACTTTAATCATTCTTCTCGTATTAGGTATAGTCCATATTAGGTTCATTTAAACATTACAAGAATATAGCAATGCAAGCATTGGTTAGGATGTTCTTGGCTTTATCAATCCATCTAATTTAGTCACTAGATTTACTTAATTGTTCTAATTTGTAGATTGTTTGTGCAATTAAGTTCTAATTAGTTTATGACATGTTACTAGGCCATGATTTGGGGTATTACAATTCTCCCCCTTAAGATAAATTCATCCTCAAATTTACCTGAATCAAATAGGTGGGGATATTGCTTCCTCATGACTTCTTCAAATTCCCACATTGCTTCTTCTACCTTGTGATTTCTCCACAAGACCTTCACAAGAGGAACGGTTTTGTTCATGAGCTTTCTAACTTCACGATCAAGAATTTGGACTGGTTCTTCTTTGTAAGACAAGTTAGGATTCAATTCTACTTCTTCAGGTTCATGGACAAGGGATGGATCAGATCTATATCTTTTGAGCATAGAGACATGGAAGACATTGTGGATCTTATTGAATTCACTAGGAAGTGCCAATCGATAAGCCATTGGTCCAATCCTTTCAATGATTTCGAATGGTCTAATGAATCAGGGACTGAGCTTTCCTTTTCTTTCAAACTGAAAGACTTTCTTCCAAGGAGATACTTTGAGGAAGACCTTGTCTCCAACATTATGCTGGATGTCTCTCCTTTTCAAGTCTGCATAAGCCTTTTGCCTATCAAAGGTTACTTTTAATCGATCATGAATGATCTTCACGTGTTATTCTATTTCTCTGAGCAATTGGGGTCCCAATACTTTGTTTTCTCCCAATTTAGACCAGCACAAGGGAGTTCTACATTTTCTTTCGTATAGAGCTTCGAAGGGAGCCATCTGAATAGATGTCTGGTAGCTATTGTTGTAAGCAAACTCTACTAGGGGTAGAGATTTCTCCCAGTTCTTTCTGACGTCTATAACACAAGCACGTAGCATATCTTCGAGCACCTGAATGATTCTTTCAGATTGTCCATCTGATTGAGGATGAAAGGCTGTACTAAGGTGCACTTTAGCTCTTAGAGCCTTCTGTAAGGAATTCCAAAATTGAGAAGCAATTATAGCTATAGGTGCACCGTGTAATCGAATCACTTCATGGATGCATAGCTCGGGTAAGGTTTCAAAGCTCATGTTCATTCTTTCTTAGAGTGGAAGGAAGACCAGTAATGAAGTCCATTGTAATTCGATCCCATCTCCACTGAGGGAATTCGATTGGTTGGAGCAATATAGTAGGGACTTGATGCTCGGCTCTAGCTCTCTGACAAGTTAGGAACTTTGAAACAAAGTCTGTGATAGCCGATTTCATGCCTGGGCACCAGTATAGTGGCTTTAGATCCTTGTACATCTTAACCGATCCCGAGTGAATCAAGAAAAAGCTTTGGTGAGCTTCTTGTAATATCTCTTGTTTTAGTTCCTCGTTGTTAGGAACACATACTCTATCCTTAAAATAGAGCAGTCCATTTGACTTAAGAGAAAAGTCAAAATTATACCCAGATTCTATCTTGGATATGATCTTCTGAAGTCTAGATCAGTTTGTTAGAGTTCTTTCATTCTCGAGATCAAGCTAGATTGAACTTGAAGTTCAGACAAGAATTTTCGTCCTATAGGTAAACAGAAATGAGCATTGGTAGCCAAGGAAGCTAGAAAGAATAAACAATATCACTAAGAATGGGTTCCGAACAGTTTCTTGCAAGACAATAAAGGTTCAATTCGAATGGACTACTTGTAATCCAAGTAAGATTAAATTTGAATGAATTATTCTAGGATTTAGATTTAAGGGTTTACCCAAATATAGTATGCGACTAAGGGCATCAACAACCACGTTTGCTTTCCCCAGATGATAGTCGATAACCTAATCATAGTCGTTAAGCAATTCTAGCCATCTCCTTTGCCTCATATTCAAGTCTTTATGAGTTAGAAGGTATTTGAGACTCTTGTCGTCTGTGAACAGGTTACATTTCTCCCCGTACAAGTAATGTCTCCATATTTTGAGAGCAAATACGGTGGCTGCCAATTCTAGATCGTGTGTAGGGTAGTTTGACTCGTGTGGTTTTAGTTGCCTTGAAGCGTAAGATACCACTTTTCCATCTTGCATTAGGACACATCCTAGTCCTAAATGAGATGCATCACTATAGACAGTGAATTCTTTGCCCTATTTTGGTTGGATGAGAACCGGTGCATGAGTCAGAGCTTGTTTGAGTTGATCAAAGCTTCGTTGTTGGTTCTCCGAACATACAAATGGTGTGCCTTTACGGGTTAGCTTAGTCAAGCTTGTGGCAATGGATGAGAATCCCTTGACAAAACATCGATAATACCCGTCTAAATCGAGAAAGCTTCTAACATCGCCAACATTCCTCGGAGGTCTCCAATCCATGATTGATTGAATTTGGTCGGGTCTACCTTAATCCCTTTTTTCGAGATGACATGGCCAAGGAATGAGATTTTCGATAACCAAAATTCACACTTAGAGAACTTTGCGAACAATTGACATTCTTAGAGAGTTTGTAATACAATTCGAAGATGTTCAGAATGTTCTTCCTTAATCCGAGAATAACCAGGATGTCATCGATGAAGACGACTACAAACTTGTCAAGATAGGGCTTGAATACACGATTCATGAGGTCCATGAAAGTAGCTGGAGCATTCGTTAACCCGAATGGCATTATAAGGAATTCAAAATGTCCATTTCGAGTATGAAATGTTGTCTTGGGTACACCTTCTTCTTTTACCCTCATTTGATAGTATCCAGATCGAAGATCGATCTTTGAGAACACCGAAGCATCCTTGAGTTGATCGAAGAGATCTTCTACGTTTAAATAGAACAATTAGGAATTCAGTTTAGTTAAGAAAAGACACAGGCTATACAATACAAGTCTCCTAGGTGGCACAAGTACCCTATATGATGCAAGAGAGCCCGGTTTAGTCCTATAACCGACTAAAAAGATCTGATTACCAATTAATTGTAACACCTCCTACCCCGGGTTAGTAGTAATCCAGCTCGAGAATGTTACAAAGCAAGGTCAAGGCAATACAATACAAGAAAGCAATAAGAATTGATTAACTCATCCATATTACATGAGTTACTTAACTAGTAAGCAACCAAGCATACTTAACTTATCATGCAAGCAAACTTACATTTTGATTTCAAGACATCATAGGGCATTCAATTAAGCCATAAAGTTGTTTCCTTTCATGCTTACATTATAGGTTACTACTTTCATGATTCACTTTATTTCATCTTATAACATAATCACTTTATTGGTGCTTGAATGTGTGATATGGCATGTGATCGAATGACTTAAAGAACTTGCTTGTAATGTTATCCCACTTGATGAAATGAAACATAAGAATTACATGATATGTGAACTATGGCTCAATTGGCCTAAGGGCCTAGTATGTAATGAACTTGCTTGACATGATCTTGAACTTGAAATACTTGTATAAATGGCTAAAATCGAACAACCTTGGTAGCTAGTTGGACTAGGTAAAAGGGCATGCCTTAGAGTCTAGAGCTCATTGTGTCATGGTGGACTACAGTCCAGGGCTAAGGCCCCTATTTGGCGACAGACAGAGGGTGCGTATGTGGTCTTTGGCGACAATAGGAGGGTTGACCAGAACTACGGTGCATCTTGTGGTGACAATTGGTTGGAGACTCGATTACCTATACAAACTAAGTACCAAGGGGGTTGTTTAATTGATAACACATGAAATAACAATCCAATAACACATGTTACTTGTCTTGAAAGTTATATATTGAATGTTACTTGACATGAAAGCCATGATTTGTATGTTGCTTGTCATGTAAGCATGACTTACTTGATTACTTGTTATGTAAGCATGATTTGCTTGATTCTTGATATGAAAGCATGAAGTATGATTCATTGTTTCTTGTATCCTATACTAGCTGAATGCTTGAAATCCCTAGCTAGGACAATTCTTCTTTATTTGAAACTTAACTTGATAAAACAAATGGTTAGAACTAGTTACTACCTCACTAAGTACATTCTTGTACTTATCACTCTTGTTTCATTATTCCCAACCTACAGGATATAGGATTTGGGTGTTGCTTGATCTTGAAGCTTGTTTCCTTGAGCTCGAAGCAAGACACAAGCATTGCAAAAGTATGGTTCATACTTGTTTTGTATTCTCCTAGATTGGTGGCACTAGATTGCATATAGTTTCTCTTGATCATGCATTTTTGAAGTTGTGTACTTGTATATATTGTTCTTGTATGGGCCTACTATGTCATGATCTTGGTTGTCAATATGAAACAAGCTTGTATTGAACCCAAAATACATGAAATGTTCAAGTAGATGCTGCGCATAAATGAATTTATATTGGAATGATCAAGTGTTTGATCTAGCTTACATTGAACCATTCGAATGCCTTGGAAATTATTTAGACACTTGTGTGTGATCATACCTTGTTATAAGTGTTATTGTGTATTTGTATGGTAAGGGTTGAATGGTCTAGATGTTTTGGAGACTTGTTACATGCAATTGTATGTTAACATGATTATGTTTAGTAATCTAGGTATGAAATGTTATATGTATCAAACTAAGGAACATCATCAATGAAATTGAAGCATGTTGCATAGTAGGGTCATTCGAATGATTATGGTATAAGATGAAATGAAATGAATCATGAAAGTAGTAACCTATAATGTAAGCATGAAAGGAAACAACTTGATGACTTAATCGAATGGCCTATGATGTCTTGAAATCAAAATGTAAGTTTGCTTGCTTGATAAGTTAAGTATGCTTGGTTGCTTACAAGTTAAGTAACTCATCTAATAGGGATGAGTTAATCAATTCTTGTTGCTTTCTTGTATTATATTGCCTTGCCCTTGCTTGGTAACACTCTCGAGCTGTATTACTACTAACCCGGGGTAGGAGGTGTTACATCTTTATCAAAACTATCCACTTAGCATGCATACACAATCTTACAATGCAAGACAGTCCATAGCATGATTTATTCCAATCAAATCTGTCCATTAGCATTTATTCACATTCTTACAATGCAAAACAGTCCATAGCATGATTTATTAAAATCAAATCTGTCCATTAAACATGTATACACATTTATACATAACAAAGCACTCCATAGCATGATTTATTATAATCAAATCTGTCCATTTAACATGTATACACATTCTTACAGTGCAAAACAGTCCATAGCATGATTTATTATAATCAAATCTGTCCATTTAACATGTATAAACATTTATACATAACAAAACAGTCCATAGCACGATTTATTAGAATCAAATCTGTCCATTTAACATGTATACACATTCTTACAATGCAAAACAGTCCATAGCATGATTTACTATAATCAAATCTGTCCATTTAACATGCATACACATTCTTACAATGCAGAACAGTCTATAGCATGATTTATTATAATCAAATCTGCCCATTTAACATGTATACACATTTATACATAACAAAACAGTCCATAGCATGGACATTCGTAATTTTGACGGTTGAGCAAAAACCTATAATTAGAGATTTAAACAGCTTTTGCAGATTCATATGAACATCTTAACCAAACTCTTTTAGTCTCACATACGTATATTCAAATATACCAAAAAGATATATTTTACTAGTTACTCGTGTTATCCCCTTTTTAACTTCTTTATTTCCCTATGGACATTTAAAGATTCCTTCTTGTACAACCTTAATTATCATTTAAATTACCGATTTTGCACATTATGACATCAATTACTTAACGCATAAGATACACACGAAATAGACATACGCATACTACTACAGTTATTCCATCAATTCATAAGTAATTTAGTATTTTAGATAATCACACATGTAAGTGGTTTAGCAATCGTCGTCTATTCATACAAGAACCTTCAGAAAAATTTCCATGGATACAATATACTTATTGTACAAGTCAAATTCATGAATCATTAATTAGCTGATAAACTTTCTTGAATTTTTTCTACACAACTTAATAGTACATACATTAATGTCTATGACTTATAAACACTTATCAAACACATGTGGTTCTTATTTCACAAGTTATCACATTTATCAAATTCTAGTCACTAGATTTCTTAACATAGGATATTAAGATAAGTTCTCCATTTTGATTGCAATTTGCATTATTTGTCTTTTATCATAGATCAAGAGTTCTCGATCACGCATTCATGTAGCAACCATCCAAGGCATATAAAGATGTATACAATTAACCGAACATATAACTTTTTTCAAAAGAAAATATATTCAAGATTCGATAAGATCATATTTCTTATTAGGCAAGCTTTTACTTTGATTTCATTATTTCACATTAACTTAGCCTTGAGAATTGAACTTTAGCCTAGGTACTCGAATCTCCAATCAACTGTCGCCCGTAAGTTGGTACTCGCAGTACCGGTCTGTGACATACTCTAGCCACCCTAGTTGGATTAGGTAAGCTACCACATTTACAATCAATAATCCATACCTTATAAGCTAGTTAATTCAATTCGACTTAAGCCTTTTTTGTACATTAAGAAACAATTCCACTAGGTGAGGACCCAATATACAATGTATGATGCACCTATTAGATACATTAGTACCCTTAACGCAATTTGATATCACATTCAATACCATTTGGGACTTACTTGCTCTTCAAGTAACTATTCGATTAGGTGGATACACAATAGAAAATTTTCACCATTTTAAGTAGCTACCATGCATACCAATAGGTGATTACATCATTTACTTAAGTTACCTTAATCAAACATATATGCTCTACAATGTTTATACACCATTCGGCTAGTTCTATATGTGACCAAAGTGGTTCAAGTCTAAACATGTAGATTACTACATTAACATGATGTTATCT